>CABFWB010000963.1:109539-168366 GCA_902151455.1 Timema bartmani
AATTGTGCCTGATTTGTTTTGAAAATTGAAAAATTGTCTTAACAGTTGTGTTTTTTTGATCAAAATGATACTCGTTGACTTCTCTCTGTTAAGAACATTTAATCATTAATCACATCAATGCAAATTTATAAAAAACATAAAATACAGTCAATCTCACGTTTAGCAAAAATCTTATAACATATTTTGTATTTTATTCATTAAAGGTAATTTTGCGAAACTAAACCTATCGGTAAATTCTGCCTTTTTAAAGATAGCATGGACAGATTTTTATGAAATTGTAGATTTGGGAAGTGATACAAGAAAGATTAAGAGGATCAAATAGAAAGACAAACTCAATATGGCTTGCACAGTTAAAATATAAAATCAGTTGACACTTAACACAGCTCTCATCAATCAAAATAGTAACCATGCTTCCTAAGTGAAAGTTCAAAGTAACTCCTCAAAATGGATTAATACAACATGCAATTATGGCCAAACTTTTTTTGTGGGTGGAGGACTGCAAACATTTTGAAATCACTGTAAGACGAATATTTTTAACATTAAGAGTATAGAATTTCCTAAAGAAATTTGATCAGAAGCATTAATTCAGTAAAAAGAGTTTGTTAAAAGTATGCAAACAAAAATTAGAGTAAAAATTTCTCATTCTTAAAATTGTTTTGAAAATTATTTTTTGTTTCACAACACGTTTACCAACTCGGCAACTCATATAAGGAAATCACATGCATTTTTTAATTAATAACATAGACATTAGGGTGTGCAAAGCTTTGAAAGTTTTTGGGTTTATTCAAATTCAACAACTCAACTTTAAAAAAATGTAAAAACATAACTGACAGCTAGGATACATTTATTTTAAATCTGTAACTATGCACTGTTGTTTACAATGTGATCAAAATAATCAACAGCTTTGGGTTTGACGTCACTAAAAAAACTTCGAAGTATTTTATGACTATCAGTGTTCACACAAAATATGCAATTTGAAATTACCTACAGTAGTGTACCCAGGGGGGGCCTAGAGGGGGCTCGAGCCCCCTACCATATTTTAGGGATTCCCGAGATCCAAAGAGAAAATAAAAGGTGGAAGGGGGCTGTTTCCATCGAAAAGTTGCACAGTGGCTAGACATTTATCTATTATAAATAATCAGTGATTTTTGTGAAAGTAGGCCTATGTGAGAGTTAAGCCAACTTTAATTTAGGCCTATTTATTATTTTGTTAGATTATTATGTTTATAAAAGCAAAAATATAAATGATCAAGTTAACAAATAGCAATAATAAAACTTCTAGGTGTATATAATGGTAAAAAAAAAATTGCCTCAGGCGGTTGGGGGAACCTCTCCCAAACCCCTCTTTAGCCCCCCCTGTTTCACAATCCTGTGTACGCTACTGATTACTTAAACTGTGAATCATGAAAACTATCACTCTAAAATTAGTAAATGGACTTAGCAATCATTAACACCAGTTTTAAGGCAAGTTTTTTTTACAGTAGCTATACAATGATCTTTCAAGTTTAAAAAAATATATAATTTCTTGGCTTAGTTTATTTTTATTTTTATGTACATCCTTTATTCATATTTAATCAAAGTACAGAATCCCATAAATGTTGAATAGCATATTAAAAACAACAATACATCCTCTGTAATTTAGATTAAAGAAAAACTTCCTATTGATGCATATAAAATAAATAATAAATATAAATTAAGATTTATTGATAACATCATAAAAAGTTAATTTTGCATAAAAACAGACCTAAACAAATAATGAAACATATTTATTTACTCACAAAAATTCATATACTTTTAACAGTAATAAGATCTCCAAAAAAAATTTAGATATTAGTATGCACTGTAGAGCTAAAAAAACAACTGAATACAGTATGTGATATGCAATATTAGTCTTGTTTTCAAAGTGAACCTAACAATATATTTCCTAAAAATGAAGGATTTGCTTGTTTTTATTAATGGATTTAATTAGAATGGAAACAAAATAGATGTGTTACATAAATAAAAGTTAACCTACACAACACAGAGTGTAACTGTTTTTTTAACTCAGCACTAACTTGTTTAACTATAGCGTGTGGAATGTTTATTAATTTAATTTAAAAAAATTATTTTTACTGCTCCATTTGAAGATATTGACAGATAAAACAAACTGATTTTAATTTATTTTATGGTTTGTTCTTTATGGTTATTTATTTTTAAATTGTGTTTAGATTAAAATTGTGAATTTTAATATAAGATTATATTTTGTAAACATTTCTGAAATGGCTTTCATAAAATGTTTATGAAAATGATTGATTTAGGAGTATTGGAATTTGCTAAAACAAGTGTGTTCTATATTGCTCAACTGAGAAAACTCAAAGAGAAAAAAGAAACTATATTGATAGTTATTTATGTACATAGCATTTGTATTGTTAAATTTATTTTGCCTTTTTCATTCTTTTATCAGTGAGATATATTTTCTATAACTTTTTGAGTATAATATTGTTTATGGATGTCTATCATAGGATTAGTATGCTTGGTAAAAATTGGCTTCTATTTTATATACTACTTAATTGAAAATCTAAATGGTTTACAATTAAAACCACTACTTATCTTAGATTTTAAATATTCAACTTTAATAATTGTATCTTTAGAAATGTTAAATATTTGTGTGTAGGCTTTTACCGAGTGTTAAATACAAAAACTCCTATTCCTTCTTTAAATATTAATAACTTTCCTTGGACTCTTTTGATTAAAATTTTATTTAAATTGTATTCATCAGCTATATTTGTAATGTAAATGTATCCTTTTAATAGTTTCCTTTTATGTCAATGCTTGGAAGCATTTAAAGTGACTGAAATAGTTTTATGATTTTATTTTTGTCGAGCCAGCATTTTTAGTCAAACCATTATTTTAGTGTTAGTTTTCTTGCATTTAAAGGTAAACTTCCTTAATTTTTTTAAAGGAATGTGTTCCTATTTACCATCTGATGTGTTTCCTTAACCCTTTCACTGTCATGTATATTTTGCATACACAAGCCCACTCTGTCGGGTTTTTTAACTGAAAAAGGCAATTTTTGGAAAAACAGTTGTATTATCAAATATTTTAAGCAAAATGTAATTAAAATTATGTAAAAAACATCCCTCATCCAAAAAATAATTTTCTGAGTCACTGTCCACTATAAATCCTTCAATTTCGTCATCCCGCAATGTTGTTTGATTTCCTCGCCACGCCATCTTGACTTTAGTGAGTGAGCTCAAGAAAGCAGATATTTCACTCGTAAATATAAACTAAAAATTATAGATGAACCTTGGAACCAGTGCAGTATTTTTTCTTTACAACATCTTTGCACTTTAGCACGCGAAATTCAATTAGCTCTAAGGCTCCACGTATATGTACGGGTTTGACAAAGTGAGCCCTGCACAAA
Organism: Timema bartmani; assembly: GCA_902151455.1. NCBI lineage: Eukaryota > Metazoa > Arthropoda > Insecta > Phasmatodea > Timematidae > Timema > Timema bartmani. The sequence goes on from CABFWB010000963.1 coordinate 112,943, forward strand.
AACGTATATTTACGGGTTTGACAACACCGGCATGTTGTCACACAACATATATTTACGGGTTTGACAGTGAAAAGGTTAAAGCTCACATAGTATCTACAATAATTGTAAAATTTTACTGTTAAGGCTCAAATCTTGAGAGTTTTTGTGTGATGTTTGATTAGCCAGAAGCACTAAATAAAATTTGTATTAGTGTCCAAGAAATTAAAATTGAAATAATTAAATGTTTGGGAATATGAAATATTCACATTTTCACTTTGAGTCACTTTACAATGCACTTCTAAAAGTACCAATCATCTAACCACCTGCTATGGCTAACCCTAGGTTATCATGAACTACTGACTTTTACAGTAAAATATACATTTTGAGTGTCTTACAGAAAGAGAGATACATTCCATTTGTATAGTGTCAAGACTTTGCTTCGAGTAATCTTCATGTAAAGCCACATTTGATTGGTTATTTCAATAGTAGGTTATTGTGAAATGAAAGAGAATTTCTTTAGATGTGCATGGCTTATCATTCGCTTGCATTGGGTTTCCTGAATTGGTTGGAATTTTCAAATTATACTTAATTGCCTTAACTCATAATCATCAACTGTTTCCCGCCTGTGGCTAGGTCGGTTTAGTAAAATGTCTCGATCTTTCTCTGTTCTGCCTCTATTCTTTCTCCTTTAATCGCTTCCAGTATTATCTTCTCACTTGAATACTTTCTGTTATCTGCTCCTCCCATCTCTTTCTTGGCCTCCCTTGTAGTCTTTTCCCTACATACTTTATCACCAGCAGTTTATTTGGTATTCTCTCATTTTCCATCCTCATCACATGCCCATACCATCTCAGTCTTGCTTCCTCTACTATCTCATATACTCCCTGTACTCCCATTCTTTCCCAGATAACTTAATTCCTTATCCTGTTTCTCCTTGTGACAGCTAACATGGTCCTCACAGACTTCATTCCTAGAGCCTTCACTTTGCTAGTCTCACATCCATTGCTCATGTTTCTGCTGCATATATGACAATGGGTACAAAGTATGTCCTGTACAACACCTCCTCACACTTCATGGGCACTTCTCTTCTCCATATCAGATCTTTTACACACTTATAGAACAATTCTCCCTGCTGCCCTTATTGGTAGATTCTCTCTAATTCTCACCTTTCGCCTCATTCTCACTTCCAAGATAATTTACATTTTGTATTTTTCCGGCTCTACTCCATCCAACTTTATAGCTTTACTAGGCCTTACCCTCGCCCTTGTCATTACCATCACTTCACACTTCGCCATGTTAAATTTCACTCCACACACTTTCAATTCCTCAGTCCATTCTTATAGTAACTTCTTTAAGTAACTGTGAAGTCATGTTATTGTTAATATGAAACCATGCAAAAAAAAACTCTTAATTTAGAATTACTAAATGGTTTATTCTATAATATTTTCAATTTTCAAAGCATTTAATTCATCTGTACCATATTGAAATGTTGAGTTATTTCCACTAAAAGAAATATGACTTGCTAATGCCCACCATGTTTATTTTTCAAGTATCAATTAGCTTTTCGACTAAAACTGATTGTTCCGATTAAAGTTATGGGCACTTTGAAAATAATATTGTCTTTAGCTGGTCACTATAAAATAAATCTTGTCTTTAACTGGTCACTTTAAAATAACTCACTATAACTATTGGTAAGGGGCCATCAAAATTATAGTAACACTAAACACAGCACTGTAGTTTCTCATATTTTGTGTACCTCGATGTATAAACCGGTGTGTTAAACTGTGTCAATCAGTTTTGAAAAGTTTCCTGGTTGGTTGATTGATTGATGCAAGTTTGTGAATATTTGTGTTTGAATGGTTTAGTATTTTGACTGTATTTTGTTTATTCACGCTAGTTTTCCGAATTTGTGGAAGTTGACTTGTCTGATAGCTGCATTTAGCTTCTTACTGTGAGTAAATTATTAAATTGTTTGGTTCTCAAAATATTTAATGGTCCAGATTTCCAAACATGTTTTTTCTCCCCAAAAAAACAAAAACTTACTTGAGACAGGAAATTTTTTACAATTTGTTTTTGTCTGCAATAGGGGTTGTCGGGCAGCAAATATTTGTATCGGGTGGGCATTACAAAATTACACTTGGGCACGGGCAGATTCGGGTGGGTATTTCATTTTGTAAATAACTTTGTCACATTCCTATAAAATTTCAAATTATTAGTTAAAACAGTCATATTTGATTTAAAAAATTAATTTTAAATGGTTAGTTTATGCTCAAGAATTTATAGAGCATATTTCACTTTGCTTTGTGAAAGTTATGTTGGAGCATAACCAGTTCCTCTACATTTTCTTTAAGCAATTGCTCCCTCCTTGTACACACATTTAATAAATAGTATTTATTTACTTTATAGCACAATTTATAATTTATTAACCACATAACTGTAAATCATTCTTAAAAAAATTTAAATGATACAGTATTCACGAAACTTGAAACATACATAAATCGAAATATAAAACGTGTTTACTTGAAGCAAAATGGCCATTTACTATTTAATGTTAGTGTGATGCGTACTTTTCTATTTATATCCTAACAAATCTGTCTAATAATTATAAATTAAAGAAATGTAAAGAAAACTAGTTTTAATTAAGTTTTCTCAAGCATAGGCTCTAAAAATCTCAAAGCTGAAATGTTGAATTTGTTATGCTGTTGCCATTGACAAATAAAATTAAATCGTTGGAATCTTGATTTCGCTGTGAGAAACGTTATCGTAGTTTTGTTTAAAGCAAACATAATCATATACGAATTAATAAAATATAATACTTACCTTTGTTTATTATTAGTTGGATTGAAATAATTCAACTATGAATATCAGTTAACACTATTTTTTTCAAGGTTTGAATTAGAGGTTAGTACTAACATTGTATTATATACGTACCAAGTTCTTGAGCTGCCTAATTTACTGCCCGAAATTTCGGGTGCCCGACCACCCCTGGTCTGCAATTATTGGAACTTGTCCCATAAATTTTTAAAAAAATACCACCATAAATTAAAAAAAAATTATCAATAGATCTCTGATTTAATAAAATCAACAATGAAAAGTTTCCAATTTGGTGCCTGCTGGTAGTGTACCTAATATTAATTTGGAGTTTCTATTTATTTAACTCTTATATGTATTTTTATTTTACTTGAATGAGTTAAGTTGTCAGTGAATATGATTGGTTAAGTAAGTTTAAAAGCTTTAGTTCACAAAATATGTCTAATATCAAGCAGAATATTACAGAACTTAAGTGGGAAAATTAAATATGGTTAAACAAGTAGTTCTGACTGATCCCTTTATATTTAAGAGTTCCCAGGTGCTTTGGCCTTTAAAAAGTCAAACTTTTTCTAGCACTAGTTAAGTTTTTGTTGACAAGTTTGTTCCTTTTGACACAAACATGTGCTTTATTGTAATGCCAAATTACAAATTAAAGAAAAAAATTTATAAACACTACTTTAAAAATATATCAAATATGGTATTTCTTTTTGTATTAAATCCATAATATTTTTGTAGAGTTAAGGGAGAAAAATACTTTTTATATTTTCTTATAATATGAGTAAACCTATTAGATACTAGTATGTTAATTTTTGGGGTAAAGATTGGAAAATAGTACTTTTAAATTTAGATTTGTGTGATATAATTGCTTTTATATTTTATTTAAAACTTTTTGTATAGTTTTTGTTTATCGAAATTGACTAATATAACTAATATTATTCTTATGCGATCCATAATTATTGTCACACTGATTTAAGGATATATGGTTTAAGGTGCATATTATATCCTTCGCGTACACATCCTTATTACATAGTAATAAAAACAAGGTAGAGATGATAAAAGTTTTCAGTTCATCTAGCTAATAGCACATGATGTCATCTTCAAGCTGGGCTGATGCCAGCGCTTAACTAGGGTATTCCCACAAAATGTTTTTGCTGTTCACATTACTTTATCGGGATATGTTTACACTTAGTAATATAAACTAAACAATGTTTTGTACATTCAAAGTGCTGTGTTTCAAACCTAGATAACATTTAAGTGGTGTCAAACCTAAATACCATTTAAAAGGTTTTAAACCTAGAAAACATTTAAGGGGGGCATCAAGCCTGGAGAACATTTAAAGGGGTCAAGAACTAATTTCATCATTCATTACTGTTGTGTTATTTTAGTAAATTTATTGTTGTATGTAATCAAATTGGCAGAGGTATGAGCGAGACTATTAATAACATTCAGTATACAGCCAGTCCCTGTGATGGATGGAGTGAATGTGTCACTTGGTGTATGCATTTTGGTGAGCTTAGCAAACTGATGTGCAATAGTACCTTCTGGCTTAGTGAGGCTGAAAAATACAGGAAACTACCGCATTCCTTAGCAACCTAGTAAGCCTTTTTCAGTGCTGCCTAGGTTTTCAGCTGACAGTGGAATTGTTTAGGAGCCAACCAAACTTTGGGTTCATTACTAATCATCACACAAACAAAAGTAGGCCTTGCATACTAGAAAATGAGAGCTACACTTTGAAATAATAGAAACGATGAAAGAATCAAAATATGATCTTGTTTATTAATCACGCCATTATTTTACCCTTTCTAATAATAATAATAATGTTTTAATTTAAATTTCTTTCAAACACATCATAAAATTTAAAAAATTTGATTTAGGGGAAATCCATTGTCTAAAAAACTGGATCAAAAGTTCCTTTCAATTTCCTGAAATTTTGTTTTGAATTCAGTCTTTTTTTATTAATACCAAGCTCAAAAAGCAATGTTTTGAAGTAATTTTTTGCATTTTGCAAATCAGGGAAAAAGTCGGGAATTTCATTGGTCAAGTTGAGAAGACACCATGTTATAACATTCAGTATGTCAGTTAAGTGTTAAATTACTAGTCTGGGGCCTGGTTGTATTGGTTGTCCTATAATTATGTTGGTGTTGAACCATCAATTGGAAGTATTAGAACTTCAAAGCAAATTTCAATTTAAAAATTGTAATAATAGCTTGGAGAGTAAGTACTGTGTTTTTTTTACTCTGACAATTCTTTATTCTCACAAAAGTTTATTTTTATAATTGGAAATTTGCTTCTCCCCATCCCTTGACCCCTCAAAAAATAATATTTGCTTGAAAGCAGAAACTAATGTTACTGTTTATTTTTTCATACTTTCTCTAGATATAAATTACATTATCCGACTATTATAATTTATTTTCATGTACAAACCTGAGAGTAATGTTACCATTTTCATTGAAACTAAAAAAATGTTTCTTACTATTGTAACAACAATAGAATCTTAAGTATGATATTTTTATTACAACTCTATTGTTGCATGAAGTCGCTTGAGGCAACGATCTACTTGAAGCTGGTTTCACACTGTGTGTATGTCTCTACCTTGAATTTGAATTATGATGTCCATAATACTTTATTAAGTGTCATAAAACATATAATTCAATTGCAATTTGAGTGTGGCTACAAGTGTGGCAAAACTTGAACATGAATCTTTTAGTCATTTAAATGTGTGTTTCTTAGTCAATTTATGTCTTAACAATTTGTTAACATATATATGCAACAGAAAAAATTAAGGTAATTACAGTTACATTTTGTACACGGCATAAACTAAAAAAAATGTGTTGTACAATGGGTTTAATAGAAATAAGACTTTTATATGTCCATGGATATTTTTGTTCTGCAAAATATTAAGACTTTTTCACAGTGTTTCGGATAAACTTACATTTAATTTGTGTCCAATATAAAAAGCAAATCTACTATAGTCTTATTTTAACTGTAATTTATATTTGAGAATTGTGATAAAATGTGTTCAAATATCACTTTCAACTTGTGTTGTCCTTCCATATCCTAAATATTACAATTCAACATAATTGAAAGCAAAGTTTTAAAATATACTTTATACAGACAATATGTTTTGTGACTTTGTGCTAGTGTGCTAATCTAAGATTAATCTATGAAAGTCATTTAGTTTTTTTATTATTATATAAAAGGTTGGCATCATTCTTCTACAACATTTAGACTCATTTCTCCTGTGTGTGATTTTATCTCTCAACATTTGTGTTTTGTAATTTGGTTAGCAAATATCATCTGTGCCAAAAATGTACAACAAAAATAAAAAGCATAAGATGAACCAAGTCTGCAACAAAGAATAATTAATTGTCCTAATACAATATTAAAATGTTTTTTGTTATATTTTTGTGTGTGCTTAATTTATTAATTTATGCTCATCTTAGTGTTTGTAGCTACAGTTATGTTTATTGTCATTGTGCGTGTGTGGGATCAGTTGTGTGTGGGATCAGTTGTGTGTGAAAATGCAATAGATTTTACTTTGACATTTGAACTAGGTAGAAATGTTAAAGTACAGAATATCACTTTGTTTTTGGACACTGTATCTCAATACCTGTTTGGACTATTTGTGTGTGCATGAAATTCAAATATAATATTTATTCAAGTTAATATATTTTTTATCAAATGACAGATAGTCACTAACATGTTTGACTTTGAACTCATAAACTGGTTGGTGCACTGGGGAATGATTTACACCTTCTCACCAGGCAAACGGCATATTTAATTAATAAAATCTCATGCCTAAAATACATTTATTTAGCATATCCACAACATCCATGTCACCAGATTCAACTGTAACTGAAATATTTTTTCTACAATTTGAAAAAAACAAACTATATCAAATAAAAATTTATAATCTACCAATATTGGCTGTCACTTAAAACTTGATTACTTACTTACTCTATTGGCATTAGGAACACAATTCATTTCCTCAATTACGAAAGTACACCACCCAAACCTATTTAGAGCTAGTTTTATCCAGTTCCTTTCATTACACCCTATCCATATCTTGAGCTAGTTCTATCCATTCCACCTGGGTTTGCCAGTAAATACACAGAACGTGGTTCTAGATTCTCCCATTAATGCTGAATATCCTACCCATCAATCTACGAGACTTGATCATCCTAACAATGTATTGTAATTATTACACATTATGTAACCTCCTCCATCCCCCAGTAGCCTCATCCCTTTTTGGACCAAATATCTTACAAAGCACCTTGTTTTCGAACACCCTAAATTTGTTTTCGCCATGTAAGGTAAGAGACCACGTTTCACATTCATATAAAGCAACCAGTAAAACTGATTTTGCATATTCTGAATTTTACATTCCTTGAAAGCAGATGAGACGTCAACTTACTGACCGAGTAATAGCATGAATTTCCAATCTAATATCATTATTGCTAGTTAAAATTGTTCCTAAGTATATAAACTCAAGTCTGTCGAATGATAAGTAATCTCTAAATTATTGTCCTCATTTTGTGTTCTCTGATCATATACATAGTATTTTCAGTGTTCACTTCTAAACCTATTTTAAAGAAATAAATAATAAAATATGTTAGCCTGATTTAATTTAGATTTGCATGCCAAAGGGGCAGAAAGTACACCACCAGTGAGCTGGAGGTAAAATATGGAACAAACAACTTTGGGGAAAGAAAAATTGTGTGAGGATATAACCTAAACCAGAGCTGGCAAATCTCTTTTGAGAGCACGTACCAAAAAATGTAATTATCGGATTTAAAAAAAAGTTGTATACCAATAGCAATGAGAAGTAAAATTAGTTTTGGAATGTTTTCATTATTATTATTATATTGCTCTTGAAAGAAAACCTTTCACTTTGAGATATATTTTATATATACATGAAAGAACCCAGAAAAAAAAGAGGTACGTAGATAGTTCAAACTTTACACTTCCATCACTGAACAAAGAGGTATTGGTTACTTCTTCGGATATTTGTTTGTTACTGCTCAAACCCCTTACATAGGTTTCATTCTACCACAACTCGTCAGGATGGATGTTGCGTCAAACTTTTCACACTGCCTCCTAATAAGTTATAATAGAATGAAGCCTAGATCGAAAGATTGAGCAGTAATGATCGATTATCTTCATGAGGCAGCCATTACCTTTTTGTCCAGTGGTACCACTGTAAAGTGTGAACTTGTTCCTTATTCCATAAATGAGTATGTGGTGGTTCTTTTTAGCACCGTGTCTTACTAGTTTTTTTTTTAGTCATATGCATATGTACTAATTATACTAATATGTTGATGATTAAAATTGAATCTAGAGGAATTGTACCCACATTTGCATGGATAAATATTGTAAAATCACCCTTAATACACCCAACCGGGATTCAAACCCCGATCTCCCTGTCATCAACAGTCCAGTCTATTCTGAGATTGACACCTTAGACCATGTGGCCACGGAAGGAGGTGTTTTAACTTATTAAATTGAAATAATTATACTATGGTGGTTGATAATGTATTTTATAATTATTATTCTTTTTAAAAAAAGTAAGTTTTCTCAGGTAACCTATTTATAAAATGTTATATATATGAAAGTTTTAAAAATTATTTTTTCTTTACAATCAGTATTTTCACAAGAATAAAATTAATAACATTGTGATAGGAACTAACATAATTACTAGCTTTTGTTGGTTACAATATATATTTATTGAAATCATAATTAAACTTGGAGCTACTTTCTATTTAGTTGCTATATTATCAATTTAATTGCTAATTAAAACTAGTATTGTGAACATCTTAGGTCAGTGATGGGTGAACTTTTCAGAGAGTGGGCCAACACAGTTTATTAAAAAGTTAGAACTGTATATTTTACAAAACTATTGTACAATTAAGTCCTATTAATTATTATTAAAACGGATTTGTTTAGTAATGATATCTAATTCTAATGCAATGTGAGTTGTCTACATTATTTAACAAATACTTAAATAAAACAAATTCTTAACACTACTTGAATGAAGGAATGTGTGATGAGTGGGAATGTGACAATTCTTCTAAAAGTTTTTCATAGTCTGGGTCCAACTGGGACGAGGTGACTCAGAAGTGAAGCTAAGTGACCATCTTTCAGTCTGTTTCTAGCATCACGTTATCAAAGTTTCATGGTAGAAAACACACACACATATATATGACAATGTAAACATGGTGATAACCTTCTGGGCATGATGTACCAAATTTGGGAAACTTGATTTCAATAAGGACTAAAGTTTTGGGATGTTGAGAAACAACTCCTTCAATTGTGTGTTACATTGCAATTCATTTAATTCAAGCTGAGTCTCGTGGATGATTTGCGTATTATTTAATCTCTGGACACTGGTCACTAAGCTATAGAATATAAATAAAAATAAAAGTGTGAAATGCATATTTTTTTCTTTCTTTTCCTTGTGTTTTAACATGTTTTTTAAATCAGAATTTGGAATCCTTTCGCGGGCCATACTTTGACCATCACTGTCTTAGGTTAATGTTCAGGAAAACTTCAGCAGAATAATTAAAAAGTTTAATTTATATAGACCCGCTTCAATGGACAATTAATCTAAGGCAGCGGTCAGCAATTAATTTTGTTTGATTATATAAAAATACAAACAATTTGTAAGGGCAAATTTTTGCTCAAATTGGGAAGGAGCCGTTTTATAAATTTTTTATTCCTTAGTCATGAAGATTTAAATTCACGAATATTTTGTAACCATGTTCGTGTTGATACTATGTTAAAAAAACACTTTGGAGTACCTTAGGCTTAATTCATCTACCTCATAACATGAAAATATTCTAAATATCACATTGGTCCGTATTGACTATACTTGGGTTTACATATGCCTTTGAAGAGGAATGCTCAGCAATGAACAGCATCAAAACACACCATTGCAATAAGTTGAACCAAGATCATTTGCTCAAGTACTAAGATTTAGTGGTGTGTTCATTACACTTAATACAAATGATTTTCATTCAGAATCATTTGTCCAAAGTCTCACAAACGGAGGAAAAGACTTTAAAAGATAAGAAAATTTTTCGTTTTTTGCCAGGAAAGCCTGTGAATTATGCTGGAATTTTATCCCATAGAGTTTGAATGAACACCAGTTAATACGTCTAATTATTCATCAATTTAGTCAATAGTTTTTTTTTTTAATGTATTTGAACTCTTTTGATAGACTTCAGCACCTCATTTAAAATTGTGTTAGCCACTAAATATTTTTGGCACTGGATAGCAGCAATAACTCTCCCAATGAGAATTATTTTCATACAAATTTATTGTATTTTTTTTCCCCCTTAATTTGCTAATTTATATATGCGTTTACTTAATGCAAGTTCATTAATTTTACTAAGACGTAACATACTTTTTAAACACTTTGTCACTTTTTCCCAACAAAACCTCAATAAACTGTTTGTGAAAATGTGCAGTCCTAGTAAAAATAATGGTTTCATATATATATATATTATTTTTTTTTTACTTAGTATGATGGTTCAGTTATTTACATAGAATTTGAAGAGCAATTTTTAATATCAGGATTGATAATACTTTTGGTAAAATTCTACAAATATACATACTCTACTATTTCTTGTACAATAGTTGTTTTTCGTTTTATTAATGTGTCAGCACATTGTTTTATAGATAGTAGTTCAATCGGGATACTGGATGATCTCACTGTTTCAAAAGATGTCTAAAAAAAATTCAAATTATTGAGAGTGTAGGTTCTGCTTGTGTAATGAGATGTAAATTTTGTTTTAATTTGCTGTACTTCACTAAATAGTAAGTACAGTCTACTCCAATGCACTTCAAACCAATGTTGATGCAGATAGAGGATAATGTTGAAGTTAAGGAAATAACCTTCAACTATTTTTTAAATAGCTTGTAGTAAAACAATTAACAATCAATAAGCTATTTACAAAATAAACTCTGGTTTATTTGCATTTTAATAAATATATATTTATGCCAATCTTAATGAATGGACTGTAACACTAGACACAATCTCTCAAATAAAAAGTGTACACTGTGATATTTTGACAATAAAAATACATTGCATTGTTTTGGCACCTGAAAATATTTTGTTGCGAGCTGGCAATACCATATTTTTTCTTACTCTACTGTATGGTATTCATCTTTTTAGTTAACAGTGTTGGCTATCTGTTGTTTAAATCTCTCACTATAGTTCTAACTCATGTAAGCTGCACTACATATGTTTATCACATATGTGTTAAAGAACTGAGTAGAATTTGTTAGTTAAAGTTTATGTGATTCATAATATATGTGTATAAACTATTTTCTTCCACAAATACAAAACCAATGCTGCAATATCCGATTTGTTATATCTTATTCATAAACATTTTAGTTTAAATCCCAGCTGGTTCCAAATAAAATCACTTATTACATGTACATTTTTCTACATTTGTTCACAACACTATCCATAGTGAAATCGCAAGGCGCCTGACAATCAGGAGATCGGAACAGTAGCCATCCACATGTATGTGATGGTCTCGATATCATGAGTTATTAAAAAATGGATGTTTACAAGTTTGATAGCTACCACAGATTAAATTTTATTGGATGAAAAAATCGACACTTTGACACGAGAACCAAACCCGGGACATGTGCGTATTTATCAAATACTTAGGAGTATCATTAACCACAGCCACTGGGGACAGAAGTCGACATTTATACTGACGTTTGTACAATAAATACACTCTAAGCAGCTGAGGAGTTCACACTTCACCCACTTTGGTGGCCGCATGGTCTAAGGTGCTATTCTTGCAATAGACTAGACTGCCAATGACGAGGAGATCGTGTTTCAATCCTGGTCGGATGTACCTAAGGTAGTTTTTCCTAAATGGTTTCCCATCCTCTCTCAACGCAACTGTTGGTATACTTCCTCTAAATTCAACCTTCTTAATCCTTAACCCATGAGAGTAATAAGTACGTAGGCGTATAATCCGAATGGGTAGGAAGTGTGTGTTAAAAAAATAGAAAAAATATTTCTGAGACATTCCTTTTTGTCTTGCTTTTCTCACCTCTCTCGTTGTGTGTCAGCGCCAGTCTGTTTTACCATCTGTGACAAAATCGTGTGAATTGCCTTAGCATTGCTTCTTACTATCCATTTGGACTATCCACATATTATCAATAAAGTAGAAATAAGGTAAGGTAAAATTTTATGGGGAATGTATCCACATTGACATGAAAATAAAGTGGAAAACAATCTTTTTTTAACTGTCCAGTATTCGAACAAAATGTTATTGTGGCACTAAGTGTCAAGTATTCATTTTGACAGTGATATCTTAAAATTAAATTTGTAGATTATTTTTAATAGCCTTTAGAATGGCATGATAAGTTAGTGGGTCTACTCATTTCAATGATTTAATACAGATTAAGAGTTAGTTGTTTACCTCACAGCTATAGAATTATTGTAATATTTTAATAACAGCTGAATAAGTAAATATTCTTTTAGCGCGTCTTACTACCTGTTCAGGTACTTTAATAGGGTAGGGATGAGGAAAGAAGTATTGTGAGGTACGCATTTGCATAGAAGAGTGGGAAACCATTTAGGGAAAACCACCTTCAGTGAACCCGACCAAGATTCAAACTCTGATTTCTTCATCATTATCAGGCCAGTCTAACGCGAGAGTAATGCCTCAGACCATACCGCAACTGAAGTGAATAGTTAGTAAATTACTGTGCTGGTTTTTTAAACTACATTTAAATTCAGTCAAAAGAAAAGTTGATTACCAAGCATTTCAAAACGTGTAAATGTTGCATGGTATAATTTTAACTTAATCTTTTCAAAACATGTTGTTTATCTCTTCACGTCAAGGCTCTATTTTGTAAGAAGAGTAGTATTCTTTTTCTCACTTTATTGTTACAGCTTTGAGAGGGTAAGGAGATGCTAAGAGTTCGAAAGAATGTTAATTAACTCAACAGTAATGTGTGAATTGTAAATAATGGTGCACCAGTGTGTCGAATTTTATACTGTAGCCCATGAATGTTCAAAGTTAAAAAATATTACATTAATAATAATATCCAAAACTGTTTTTGTTAGGACTTAAGATGTCAATCAATAAACTAAAAGTTTGTTTAATTTTTCTTGCTTTTATGTGAACAGAATATAAAAATGATAGAATATGCTGATTTGAAACGTTGGTATTAGAACTGTGGATTTAAGCTCCATACTCAAGAATTATTAATTTGATGTTTAAGATTTCTATACACTCAGATGTTCTAACATCTGGATATCCAAAATTTGTTAAATCTTATAGTTTGGCATGAGTGGAAAATCAAAATTTAAAATGGTTTATTTAAATTATTCAACTTCACCTTAAAACATAAATGGAAAATGCTCGACATAAGATTGTACTATTTTATTACTTATATGATACGTTAATAACTTGCAAATGATCACAACCTCAAACCCACATCGGTGACCATATGGTCTGAGACGCTACTCTCACAAGAGACTAGACTGGCAATGACGGAGATTGTGGTTCACTCTTGGCCAGGTGTACTAAGGGTGGTTTTCCCTAAATGGTTTCTCATTATCTTCACACAAATGTGGGTACACTTCCTCTAAATTCAACCTTCCTTATACCTAACCCATTAGCATAATTATGATAAAAGTGTGTAACCTTAATTGGTAATAAATGGTAAGAAGGTAGAGTTACTAGACAATTCAATCTAATAATGTTCTTTAGACAAGTATGTAAGAGTTTTAAGTAGATAATTCTTAGTCCTTCCTTTTAATTACGCGAGTTTTATACAAAAAATTGATATTTTTAGAGTTATTTTGATTGTTAGTTAAATGTTCTGACAATTTTGTAGAATTGAAGTGTCAGATACACCATTTAAATTTTCTATTTTTTATCTGATCGAGAAGTGTGAACTTTTTTTATATGAGTAAGTCCAAACCCTTCCTTTTACCACAAATGTTGACTATAGAGCCAGTGACAGCTTAATTTTTTAGCCGATGATCGTGTCATGTAAGCTCTATTTAAGTAGGTAATTCCAACCCCTTCCTTTTACCTAGAGGAGTTTTATATGAAAAGTCACTATTTTTTTAGAGTTATTTTGATTGTTTGCTGTGTGTCTCTGGTAGTTTCGTAGTATTGAAGTGCCGAATACACCATTTTAATTTTCTATTTTTTATCTGATCATATCATGTGACATATCTTTAAGTAAGTAATTCTGAGCCCTTCCTTTTACCCGTGCATTAGAATTGTTGGAAAACAATTTTAGACATTTAAAAAAACCTAAATGTTGATAACCTGTAAAGGTTATAAAAATATGCATTTAATTTAGGCCTGCGCAGAAATGGCATTTTGACAAAGAGAAATTTAGGGTGGGAGAACCGCGAGAACGGTAGGGAAACTGGGGGGGGGGCATGAAATAATTTTCCCCTTTAGGCTTATAATTATTTCTCATATTTATAATTTTATTATAAATAAGCTTTCCCATTAAATTTTTAAAAATTCATGATAAAATGGGATAACATTTTATTGTTTCAATCGAGTTAAATGTGGGGGTAGGTGCCAAAATTTTTTTGAAGAAGGTCAGGAAAAGGGCAAAAACTCTGATTTGGTTGTAGGTATAGGTCTGAACAATAGATTTTAATTGTAAGATTTCCAAATAAAAACTAAATAGCATTTTGTCTAGCAAGTGTTGAGAAAGGTTTTTGATGTAATTTAAATTAATAACCTAGGCCTAATGCAACTATTACAATTGTGTATTTTTAATCAAGCATTTCTTGTATTTAATATAAATAAATTCTAAAAATAGATATTAAGATTGACTAAAAAGTGTTAAAAGAAAAAAAATCTCTTGGAGTTAATTTTAATAATTACTTGCACAGGAAAGCATCAAGATACTGAAACTAATTTGAATAAATAAAAGTGAGCTAGTCTTATTCATAAGAATAACACATTTCTCAACCGAGCTAGTGTGCCTGGTTACCTCTTATGTTTTAGTTGCTAAAGCTCTCACAAAAATATGTTGGAAAAAAATTATATTAGTCTATCCAAATACTATTTTTATGTTACAAAAGCAAAATGGATGCCATTCCAAAAAATAGCATTTACTCAACAGACATGTCTTTATGAAAACAAGTGCGGTGAAGGTGTATTTAGTGCATAATTTGATATTTAAAAGGTACTTATATCATTATTTTGTGCTAAAAATATGTTTTATTGCCTTGAATCTAATCAGGAATAGATATAATGGTGTTCCGTTTTGTTCTAAGGGAGCTATAAAATAAAAGAGACTGAAGTTTCGGGTATCCATCTTTAAAACAAAAGATAAGGTTAATTTAAATTTAACAGATTAATGTTTTTAATGAAAATTAAATACAAATGTGACATTGATAAGACATCCTTAATTGTATTTGTAGAAATATTTTTTCCCTCCTGAGTTTTGGGAACAACCAATTTCCTGAAGTTCAGGATCCAACACAGCCCTAATTTTATTTGTCCAGTATGTCTACAACATTCTACCTTTTTATGCCATTTGACTGCATGTGTGTAAATTTGTCCCTGGAAAAGGGTTCAACAAATATTACCATGATGGTTCAGGCCGTCTTAGATCTAGCAAGCCTAGTGAAATGTGAAAGTGATTCTTAGGTTTGGTAAGTCAATATGTTTTGTTTTTTTCAGGCTCTTTAAATACGAGCTATGGATTATTATTGCACATAATATAGTGAACTCCAAATCCCTTACATCATGTACTTAAACATTGTGTTAGGACTAAAAATGATTTGACTCAACAAGGGTTAAAAAATAACAAACTAACTAAGAGGTGGTTGAGCAACACATTAATGGTCTTGCCACAGCTTGAGCGTACTAAAATATTTGTATTTTCAAAAGTTTGTTTAAAATCCTCAAGCGAATAAGTTATTTTTTATTCAAAATTGATCAAAAATCAAAGACTGGAGCTTTAATAGTGTCTATACGAGTTTATTCAAAATATCAAACTAGAAGTATAACAAAATATTACAATAATAATAATAATAATGCAGGTTAATACAATAAATTACACACAAGACTAGGTGAATTATAAGTTAAATTCATGAGGATTGGTTCGTTATTATTATACATTACAATAATCAGACTTGCCATTGAAAACTTGAACCAGTAATAATAAAAATAAGGGCATAAAGCTTTAGAGATTTTGTATTCTTAAAAAAAAATGGTACAAGAAAATAAGCTTCTTATATAGAGAAATATAAAACAGTTTATTTGATAAATATATTTGTGTAAGCAAAGTTTAGGAAATAGAAAAATGCAATTATAAATAATTACAATTTAATTTCCAGAAAGTGAGTTGTAAAGTGGAAAATCAAGTATCGTTGAGCGTAGAATACTAATTAGTGTTTCATACAAGATGACTGATATACATAGAAACACATAATTGAACTACCCACAAAACACTCTTTTTGTCGATAATTTAATTTGTGAGTCTTCCTAATGAGTTCTTTCAGTCAAATCTAAACCAAAATGTGAGCTACATCCAATTCACGCAACCTCAGTACATCGGGAGTCCACCAAGTCAAGATAATCTCTTCCAACCTTGAGCAGAAATATCCCAGAACCAAGACCAAATGTGGCGCAGAGTGGAACACTTTTGGGCAGCCAACTTCTGACAACTGCCCAAAGCAGCACCGATCCAAATGTAAACAAGATGCTTCCAACACCACTGTCAGGGAAAAATTAAAGATTTTGTGAGAACTCAGAGGTATATTATAGTTAATCATATTTCATTTTTAAATTGTGTTGCACGCAAATACGGGTACACTTCCTATAAATATTACCTTACTCATCCCTAAAACCATTGGTGTAATTAGTACATAGGTGTATAGCCCAAACGAGTAGTAAGACAAGGTGCTAATAAAAATCAAATTAAAAAAAATTGTGTTGACTTGAAAATATAAAATTAATATAATTAACAATGACGTGAGACAAAATGCTCTAAACTAGCCTTGAAAATACCTTAAAATTTTTTAAATCCCCTTACATTTACAAAACTTAGAGACATATAAAGGGATTTAATAGTTCCAGAAATTCCAGCAAGACTTTTTTTTGCCAAAATAAATCAAATATTGCTTCAATAGATATATTTCGTATAACTGTGTCGACATGCCCCATAGGAGAGGTGGTTACTGAAAACTAGCAAAAGTTACTAGAGTTTCTCTCATATATCCATTCACCAAACCATATGATCTGCAATACCATATGTTGAGCTGTTGTCACTTTTAACAAACAAACAATTGAATTGACTTTTTTTTTCTTGTAAGCATTTTTTACATCAATGAAACAGGAACTTTTGAAAATAACCATTAGGGTGTTTTTTTGTTGTTGAAGCGGCGTCTGTAGTTCACTTAAAAATGCTTTACAAACAAGAGCTACCAAATGGCTGCCTCTCTTTAAAAATTAAGATGGTGGATCAGCCAAAACAAGGGCTGTTGGTGACGTCATACAAACCGTGTGCATGTGTTTACAAAATAAAAAAGTTTTAATTTGAAACTACTATTTTGTATGGTTCTTCATCCAAGTCATAAAAAACATCTATTTATTTTGGTGGCAAGTTATAACAAGACAAAAGAGTGTGAATATTATAGTTTTTAATTTCTTATTTCCTGTACAACAATATCTCTTGCTGTCACAGCCGTGAAATAAAAAAAGCAATGGTTTTATTAATATTTTTTGTTCGTTCAATAAGATACGAACCCGCTTCAGTGGCTGAATGTTCTCACAGTAGGCTAGACTGCCGATGACAGGAGATCTAGGTTTAAATCTTGTCGGGTGTACTGAGGGTGGCTTATTCAAAATGGTTTTCCATTCTCCCACCACACAAATGTGGGTACACTTCCTAAAAAATATAACCTCCCTAATCCCTAAAACCATTAGTGTAATTAGTAGTACATAAAGAGTATAACCCAAATGAGTGGTAAGACGCAGTAGGCCTACTTAAAAAAAATTGTTTCACAAAGTGTCAAAAATTAAACTAGAAACATATTTTGTTCATAGCAATTTTTTTTATTGATGTGTTTTATTACCGGTTCAGGTTATATGCATGTATGATGATAATCTAATGATGAGATAGGGATGAGGAAGGAAGCATTTTAGAGGTAATTTGCCCGTATTTGTATAGAAGGCGAGTGGGAAACCAAGTAGGAAAAAATACACCTGACCGAGATTCAAACCTCTATCTCTCCATCATCAGCAGGCAAGTCTAACAAGATAGAGACGCCTTAGAACTTTTATTTGTGTCGTGACATACTTTTGTAAGTGTGGCAATTAACTTTCAAGTTCCTAGTGCCATAGAGTGAGTAGCCTATAAAAGTATGTAATACAGGTGAATGTGTCATATGTCCAGACAAGTCTGCAGTATAGGTAATGCCAAGCCATGCAGTTTCTGAGTTTAGTCTGGTGTATGTGTGAGGGTATTTTTTGGGATGACTCACTTTTTATAGTATATGGAATATTGTACTTCTTTTAAGGAAAAAAATTGTTAAAGGCTATAATTAGTATCCTAACTAGTATTTCTACTGCTT
Source organism: Timema bartmani (assembly GCA_902151455.1). Classification (NCBI taxonomy): domain Eukaryota; kingdom Metazoa; phylum Arthropoda; class Insecta; order Phasmatodea; family Timematidae; genus Timema; species Timema bartmani. The sequence goes on from CABFWB010000963.1 coordinate 131,322, forward strand.
TTCTAAAACATTCTTATTTGAAAAAAAGGTAGGTCTACAGGAAAGGTGGATAGAAACTTATTAAATTAGAACAACCACAATATGGCTTTTACAATGAAAATAATACAGTTTACACTTCATATTGGACAAAGAGGCAGCCATTACCTCTGTTGTTCAGTGGCAGCAATGTAAAATAAGAAATGTATACTCCTTAAAGAGCTTTAATACACTATTCTGAATCTTTACCTGTATACAATTCTTGTGGAAGTTGATGTATTGGTCAAATGTTTTCGGTTGAAGATATATAAACCTGATCCAATCAATGCATTGAATAGGAATATGTTGGTCACATCTCGTTTAGGAAAGGTTCTGAAATAAAATGTTTGTATATTAGCAGTTAAAACTATTGATGCAGCGTTCAGATTGAGATGATGAAGAATCAACATAGGTGGAAAGTCAATATTAGACTAGACATTCCCCCTAAAAAAATTATGTACGGTAGGTACTTAAATCTAGAGTAGACCTACTATACAAATATATTAAATGTGATTTTACAATGCAGACAATTATTATTATTTAATGAAGGGATTATTTGTAACATTATCTTAGCTTCATCAAAGGTTCATTCCATATCAGATCACCCAGCTAAATTTTTAATGACACCTACATCAGATTTTCATGAAACATTTTTTACTTGTTACAACCACCAAGTTACTATTTAATCCATGTATCCCCCCCCCCCAAGTCATATAATTTCCGAGATATGAAATGACAAAATTTTGAAAAATTGCACTTAAATGTGTTTTTTATGAGGCTCCACATAAGTAGTGGAGTATTTTAAAGAAAAAATTCATATCTTTGTGTATAATCAACATTGTATTACCATCAAATTTTTTTCATCACATGTCAATATAGCATGTGCAAATTTTAGAAGAAAAAAAAATTTTTGTAACCTTGCTTACTTCTGAGAGACACTAAAATTAAATTAGTTCTGTTTACTAAAACAATTTTTTTAGCGTTAAACCCATGAGCATTATGGCCTGAGGCAGAGGAGTTAGGTACTGTTAGCCTAACAAGTACCAACCAAGGCTGTCTTCTTTTTTTTAATTAGGCCTATACCTCTAAGTATAGTATGAGTTAAGTGAACGTTTAAGTTGATCATGATCATGGCATTAAAGTTCACTTAACATTCACTATACTTAGCGAAACTAGTGTGTGACCAAGATTTATGTCACATAACATAACAATTTGAGCAAAACACAGACAATGGATTTGAACTGTTTGAAAACAAATTGTTCACTGAAATGAAACCCAATCATTTCAGACTGACTAGGCTACAAGTATGGCCTACTTGCTATAGAAGCTTTACTGGATGTACAAAATTAAGTGTAATAAGAAGCTACCACATTTTAGAATTCCACGAGAAGCAGAAAAGTTTGTAACGAATAATTTGTTTGCATACCATAAACAAACAAATGAAATACTAAATAGCCCTGTTAACATCAGTCACTATATGAATGGCTATATACATCATGTGGTACCTTCACTAAACGTGAAAGTTCTCCTCTAGACAACTCTTATGCCGAGATCACAATCAACTTAACTTTAACTTAACGTAACGTTCACATAAAGTTCACTTTACCTTAAAAAAACAGATGGGTGATTATTATTCACTAATTTAACATAGCAACTCGAGCCAAACATCTGCATTCTAGAGTACCTGTGTTTTGATCTATGATTTGTACTAGCTATTTGTAAAGTGATGATCTGTGAATGTTGAGTTTTCAATCTATATAATAAACAAACATCTATTATTAAACTTTTTGCTAAATTTAGCTTTCCTATTTTAGAATCAAATAGCCAAAGCTATTATTTCTGCTTTTTAGTGAGGAATTCTCCATCTAGATATCATATTCTGAAAATTGAAAAATGACACCTGGACACAGGAATCGAACCCAGGACTTTTGGGTTAGTAAATCAATGCTCTAACCACTGAGCTATCCAGTAATCATCCCGTGCCCACTCATATTTTTAGTCTATGATGGACGTGCGGAAATCGTCGGCTACAAATGTGTGATTTTATTAAGATCACAAGCTATCAGATAATGCAGCCACCTTCGACTCAGTAGTTGGCTTAATGCTGCCACTTGTAAAATTATTATAACTGTAAGGGATTGCATATTTAGGAATCAAATAGCCGAAGCTATTATTTATACTTTTTAGTGAGAAAGTCTCCATATAGGTATCATATTCAGAAAAATGACACCCGGATACGGGAATCAAACCCAGGACCTTTGGCTTAGTGCGCCAATACTATAACCATTGAGCTATCCAGGAATCGTTCCGTGTCCAGGGTCATTCTTCACTCATATTTATAAGGCCGTAGGCGCCGATTTCCGCACGTCCATCATAGACTATGCCTTAAAAGGCCCAGCAAAAGGACAGTGTAGACAGAGCAATCTGATAGTGTGACATCGATTTCTTAAGGAATACTGGCTTACAAATAGGTAGCCTGTAAATGAGGCTTTAGTTGTATCTAGGGGTGAAATATCTAAAACCTAAAGTTTTGTGGAATAAAACTAAATTGTATTCAGTATGGAAAATTGACCACTTCTCAATAGTTGCAGTTACATAAATTGTTATGTAATAAAATTTATATGCTTTTTAAAAACAATACAAATAAAATAACGCTACTAAATACAAAGTTATACTAACCAAAAGTTGGTTTAGTGAGCCTAGTAAACTTACCTTGAAAACAAACTAGGATTCATAATATTCACTGACAATGCGGTGTAATTGATAGCTCCATTAAGAGGTAAATAATAGTAAAAAATATTATGTTGTGTAAGCGGTTTTAAGTGAATAGACTTAAAAAATGACACAAAAGATGTATCGTTGCCATTACTAACCGGCGAGCTCGCTGCCATTTTTTTCACAGAGACAGAACTCACAGAAGTCTTTCATCAATGGATCATTTGTGAAAAGTCTTACGCAAAGTTTTATTTTAAAAAAAGCAGCACCTATGATTAGACCACGGGTTTTCGTTCCCTTTTATTTTAAGAATCGGGTGTATATATATCATGTATTTAACTCATAGATATTGTCTTTGTAAGAGATCTCAGCAAATTTATCGCTATTGTAATCGATTCGTTTCTATCTTTAATAATACTATATATTACCACTATCATTTTTCAATAAGTTTGAAATATTTTTGCATTTTATTTATAGGTCAGTAAAATAAGGAGGAATTATAAATATGTTCATGATATGTTTGCATCTATAATAAGTATTCCTCATAATACAAAAAGAAATTAAAACGTTTAAAGAGGGAATGAACGAGCTTCATAATAGAAGAAAATAAATTATAAATAGGGGGATTTTTACTAATCTTGATAGAGAGTTGTGGGAGTCGGGAGTGAATTTTTCATGAATAGTAAATGTTAAAGAGGATATGCAAGAAAGCAAAGGAGATGAAATTATAAATTTTAAGGTCGTAGAGGGGAAGTAATAGCTAATAATTAGAAGATTGCAAAGTTGCATAACAAAAGCTATTGAATAGTAATTCAAACAAAGATTGAAAAGGATGAAGGAAATAGAAGTAGTAGAGGTAGTAGAGGTAGAAAAGTGCTTTGCGACAGATTGGATAGTACCCAAAAAAGACAAACATGAAATTAAAGAGAAAAAAAGCATACATAAATTACCAACACAATGTTAAAGGAGGGGGAGATCAGAGCAAAGTAAATGGGTATATACGGGTAAGTTTGACTTCAGAGATAGGACAAATGATAAAGTGCGATTGGAGGGATGGTGGCCAAACATTTAGGGAAAACCAGGCTCACTACATCAGAATAGGACTAGAATCCCTATAAGCTCAATAACAAATATATACATATAACCATGTTTGCACATATTTATTTTGTGAGAACTAAGAAACAATAATTTAACGTTAAAAATTATAATAGTTTAGTGGTAACGCTTTAGTTTAGCTAATAATTCCAAAACAAATTGCCAAACTCACTATAGAGTTGTACACCAAGGCGCGTATTAAAGGGACAGTTCAAAAATTGCTAATTAGGTCAACAACCTCTTTGCTTTTCAATTTGTATGCTCAAATGGTTGTACGCACTAAGCAGAGAAAACTGAGAGGTAACGCAAGATGTGAAGCTCATAATTTGATTAGCAAAGATAATTATAATCCTAAACGCATAGTCGATATAATGACTTAATACCACAATGTACTGCATACATTACAATATATTTAATAATACTAATTCATTATGCAGTGTTATAATTTATTAAAATAATATGAAATATTATTTGGTATGAAAATATTAGCGGTTCATTTGCAGCTGCACACTCAATGAGGAATCGCTACCACTGAGCTCTATATACTAATGGATGGGGGAAAAAAATCCCGCTTTGAAATTGACAAAAGCGTGATGCTAGATATTGTCGTCTGCTAAAGAATGATGGGATGAACTCTAGTTTAGTATCGTTGTTGCTGTGGAGATTGTAATACCCACATAGGCCTACCCCTCATAATGAAAAATAACAAAATAGTAATTTAAATAAAAACATTTTATTGGCTAACTCAAATTCCTGCAAACATTTTATAGACTCTTTGGGAGTAATTTTCCCATCTCAGGACCCCTGGTTGGTTCACTCTAACGAGTCAGATGGGAATCAGGAGGGAAACGGTCAAACAGACTAAATATCTAAATTGTTAGGAATAAAAAAAGAACATATCATAACCCTTTATATTAAAAAAAACAATTTTGGGAATCCCTGTCTGAAAGACCAAATTTAGGTGTAGTGCATCACACAGCAATATCATTTAGAAATGCTCACATGCAACAAGTACTTATGCCTTGAAATCAGTAATATATTATCACATACATTCATCTAACAAAATAAATAACAATCAAAATGGCTTTACCTGGTCTGAAGAACCGAGTCAAATATACCCAAACACAAAACAATGAACATATTATGTTATCAATATTCCCCCATGCACCCAACATCAACTATACAATCCAATTGTTAAAACCCTTTCATAATACAATACAAGTAGCATGCTCGATACCCATGCTAAACGTAATACCTCCCTAGTGAATAGTTTTACAGAGTTTCACACGAAGATTCAGTATGATAGGACGAACTCTAATTTTGTATCGTTGTTCCTGTGCTAAAAGTGTTTTTATTTTAAATTAGTCAACTATTGCGTATTTGGCTGTAAAATATTTATATCAAAGGAAACTTAATTCAATTTCCCAGGTAATAGCAATAAACATATGAAATCTTCCTTAATTTTTTAAATAATTATGTAGAATGGCAACTATATTTACTTTTTGTTCCGGCCAGAAAATATTTCAAATAGGTTATCAAAGCATATTCATTATTCGAATGCCATTTAACTTTACATAGATACAAATTAACCATTGTATTGTCTCTTAGCTATCTGATGTGTTGTCTGTATCAATAAACCAAATTCGATCTTTATTTGGTTCTAATTTTTATATTGTCATGAATATTGTAGTAGACTCACGTCTCCATAACAAAATGAAACTTTTACTATTTCTCCTTTAATTTCAATAATAATAGTTATGCGCTTTGAAAGAATATGAACCCAACCTGATCAATGAAATTACAGTAGTAGCGCATAGTGGATTTCGTTGAAACTAATTTTTTGACTAATCGTTAGCACCTGGCGCGGTTTTTAATCTATGTATATTTATCATGAAAATGGCTGATGGCGACATCAAAGCTAAAGAAAACATTGCTGATAAATTATTAGACGGTACTATGGTCAAACAAGAGAAAAGGAATGAAAATACTCATTCAGATCATAAAGGAGGAGGTGACAATGAAGATAATGACTCTTTAGAAGAGCAACCTCTTGATATAGGGGAACATTATTTGGTTAGAAGATCTGACGGATCTTGGCGTAAGTATAATTTTGCCGGCTCTTTTGCTTCATTTAGTTTATCCATTAAGGTCGTTTACGATACCCATTAACTTTTAATAAACATTGGTGCTATAATATTTTTAATACTTTTTAATATTTCAAAATAAACCTTATGATTTAGGAAAAACTAGAAATAGCTTTGATTAAATAAACTTAAGCGGGAAACTCAAAACATGTTTATAGTGTCCATTCCTATTATGTCCTTGAATAGACTTGAGTCATTGTTTCCATACTTAACAAAGAAAAGCTTGAAACATACTTATTTTAGTATTGACTCATCCATTTAATGACTGTTAAAAAGCATGCCCTGTTAAAACATTAGAAACAAAACACTGGGCAAATGAAATAGGAGTTTAAATATTATAGGGTAGGGGACATTAATGGTTTCTTTTGAGAAAAGATTATCTCTCAACAAAAATCTTATCCTACAATATTATTTATTCCATAAGACACAAAAAATACTCACCAATTAAAATATTTTGATTGGTTAGTTAAATAATTATACATGTTATTAAACCTCAATTTTAAACGTTAGCAGCCTAATTATAAATAATTCAATGTAATTTTTTTTTAGTTTTCCGAGTATTGGATGTATCTATCCATAATTACTGTGTGAAGCCACATATTGTATACCGTTCCTATAATAAAGCCACATTGCTGGCTAATTAAAATGTCTCCTTTCAGTATACACACATATACAACTTTGCATTGAAATAACTACTCTCCAACTGTATTAATCCATCCAAAAATTTATTTTAATAGAACTTTAAAATACTTTGAAGGTTAAGTTAAGCTTGGTTGATTAATTTTTTCGGAAGGCTAGGTAAAGCTTGTTTGATTTATTTATTGCAGTCTAATAAAACAATATTATTTTTATCTTATCCTTTATTTCCTTTATCAAACACAGATTGTAGATCTTTTAGGGAATTAACATTAATCAAACTCTCACACATAGCTTTAACTTAGTTTACCCTCTCACAAAAACTCACTTAGGTTATCGGTAAGTAACTACAGTACGAAAAAAAAAATTGATATAGGTAGCTACTGAATTGCCAACTTAAAAACCAAAGATACTACAACACCTCTTGAATCATAATAATTAGATAAAAATAATCTTTCAACCTTAACCTAACCTTCCAAAAAAATTAATCAACCAAGCCTTACCTAACCTTCAAAGTCTATTAAAATTAATTTAAAACACATTTTTTGATGGATGAATATATTAAGAAACCAGACCTAGTTATTTCTATGCAAAGTTGGCATGTGTGTATTATGATAGAGACATTCTAACTAATTATTTAGCTAACCAATCAAAATATTTTAATGGGTGACACTTTTTTTTTTTGTGTGTCTTATGGAATAAATAACACTGCAGGATAAGATTTTTTTGTACAAAACAATTCTCAGAAGGAACCATAAATGGGATATATATATCCTAGGCCATGTTTAACCAGAAGCCACCTACTTTTGGGTGTACCAGTAACTTTATGCCTATGGTACTGTATGTAAACTTAGTAATAATAAGAACATAGCATGCAGTAGCAACACCCATGAAGTATCCTATAGGTCATCCATGTTTGTAAGTGTGGTATCTAACAGCTAGGAAAAGTTACCTTGTTACCATATGATCTAAAAGACCATTTATGTTAATTTGTCATAAGTTTTGGCAGTCAATTCTTTCACAACAATTAATTATTAGCTGTTTCTACATTATTGAAACACGAATGAAATTAACCGTTTGGAAGTTTTTTTTTGTTGTTTTTTTGTTGTTGTTGAAGCAGCGTGTCTGGTTAAGATATGGCGAACCAGCCAAAACGAGGGCAGTTGATGTTTATTTTAAAACTAATATTTTGTACGGCTCTTTCTCTAAGTTATAAAAACATTTACAGTCAACTCTGGTTTTAGTGAACTCGGTTGAAGTGAACAATCGGCTACAGTGAACCTAATTCATTGGTCCTGACCCAAATGCATTTCAATGTGTGTTAAAAGATTTGTTTATAATCAACCCTCAACTTCGATTTTAGTGAACATAGACTTTCAATAAGAAAGGTCATTCTAACGTCATAATTCTTTAATTATTTAGTTGTTTGAACTTTAAGACACAAATTCTCTACCTGAGTTCTTGAAACAATCACTGCACTCATTGACCTGGCTTATTAAGTTTTAGTACCATTGTCAGTGACAGTCTTCTGAGTTGAAAGGAGTTACAGGACAGTGAATTACATTCTCTGGCCATTTAGTAATTGTTTTCACAAATCCCTTTCTTCGAGAAGGTATTGGAACTAAAAAAAATAATAGATTTTTCAACTCACTTTAGTTTTTTTAATGCATGGATAATGTGGAATCAAGTGTGGAAAAAGGACAATTCTAGGGAAGGATTTGAAAAAAATACTAACTAAAACAGTATACAGAAACAACAGCATATAAGTTTTAACCAATTTCTTTTTTTAAGATTAATTAATAGATTTCAATAAAGAGAGATTGTTCAGATTTTAAAAAAAATCTGTTTTAATGAACTTCAGACATAGTGAACAAAATATCTTATCTGAGTCTGTAGAGGTTCATTATAACCAGAGTTGACTGTATTTATTTTAATGGCCAGTTATAACAAGTTACATTGAGAATATAATACTTTTTAATTTATTATTTCATGTACTTACCGTACTATAATATCTCATGTTGCCACAACTGCGAAACAAAAACTATAATAGTTATATTCATATGTTTTTTGTTCTTTCAATAAATTATAAAAACCTCAATTATACAGTGATCCTTAGGGACTTATTATTAGAATTGTTTGATAAAACTTTTCTTTATCGATAATGTGGTATTAGTAAGTAAATAATAAATATTTCTGAATAGGTTGACATTAGTCACTTTGTCAATGTACGCAATTATGAACCTTCTGCTAGCTGCTAGATACCACCTCTTCTATAGTGGATGCCTTACAGGTATCGTAGGCCTAATTTATTGTAATGGAAACACCGTTAAGGTAGTAATTAACTTAAGCCACAAAAATAATGTTATTTAATCAAAAATATCTGAAAAGTAATAGGAAATAGAAAACAAGCAACTAGAAATGTGTACATAGTTTATATTTGTGGTGTGGTTCAAAAGGGACTGCAATTCTATAGTACCAATTAATATCTATAGTAATATGTAGGAAATTAAGTGAATTAAGCTTAATAGATATATCATATGTAATGTACTTAAATAACTATGTTAGGATTGTAGAAAATGGCACAAATTTAAAAGTAATCTAAGCGCTTGCAACACTTCATTATTCTGGTGCTTTCATTTTTCTACATCTATATCTTATTTATTTAACTGCCTGTGCTAGGAGTTCTTAGTATCGGTCAATTATCTAAAGTTAATTGATTTAATTTAGAAATAATATTTTAATTATTTTTTTTTTAGATCCAGCTGAAATCATCCAAACACGCTACAATGACCCAGATGGACACTATGAATATTATGTCCACTATGAAGGCTATAACAGAAGGCTTGATGAATGGGTACAGAGAGACAGGTATATGTGATAGTGAAAACATTTACTTACTCTAGGACTTCTGTTGTTTTTTTTGTACACATTTTACTTATTTGGGACTGTCTTATTATATGAGCTCTGGATTTCATTAATGCTTAATAAGCTTTACTTTACATCCTTAACCCTTATTTGTACATGAAATTCTCAGGAAACTCTTAAGTGATAATATTGTAAGCTAGTCTTAGCACCTTAATGGGTTTGTTTTATTGTTCACACATAAATAATAATAATAATAATTGATATTCATTTTAATCTAAATATTCAACACCTTAGCTCAGTCGGTAGCTGTTGCGGTTGTCGGTAGCGGTAGTTTGTGCTGCATGTCCTGCCCACAGTAATCTATGATGATTATCCTAACAATACCTTGTGATGAGTAAAACTTATGTAACTAATCATCATATAACCTCCTCCATTCCCCAATAACCTCATCCCTTTTTGAAGCAAATATCTTCCTAAGCACCTTGTTTTCAAACACCCAAAATTTGTTCTCGTCATGTAAGGTAAGAAACCATGTTTCACACCCATAGAGAACAACTGGTAAGATTGTTTTGTGTATTATGAGTTTTTCATTTCTTGAAAGCAGGCGAAATGTCAACAACTTACTGACTGAGTATGAGTAATAACATGCATTTCTCGAATGTATTCTTTTCCTAATTTACAATCTAATATAGGCCCTAGTTATTGTTAGTTAAAATTATTACTTAAAATCTTTACCCAACAATTGTATTGCCATACATTTAGTGACATGCTGAATAATACAAGTTTTACCAGATATTTCTAAACCAATATTTGTTATATTATTTGGTTCCAAGAACCATATAAAGGAAAATCACTACCATTAATGCAATATCCTCTTTATTTCATCCCTCTCTAAATCATCATCCAATGTCTTCACATCTCTCCCGACCACCCTAGCTCAACTTTTCTTTTATTCATCATGTGATACCAATGAAAGGCTTGTAGAAATAAGGCGTGAGGTTCACTTTAGGTAGACAGAAATACCATTAGTCTCATTATCAGAAGCTCATTATTTCTCTCCTTGAATGAGGCAACACTGGGAGCCTCAGCCAGGGCTGCGGAGTCGGTAGGCTAAACCTTCAACTTTGACGCTTGACTCCTCTACTTTTTCTACTGCCTGACTCTGATTCAGACTTATTTATTAATGGCAAATTTATATTAATAATAAGTAATAAAAAATACTTATCAACTTCTTCCCTACCATTTGTGAGATTCCCTTTTTATCATGACCTCCTACCCTTAATCACCCCAATTCAAACTAGCCAATACAGTCCAGATTTGACAACAATTAAGATATTAATAAAGGAACTTAGATTCACAATAAAAACAATTTATAAACCCCAAAATGGTACATGGCAACTTAGTCTCCACTGCATCAAAAGGAATGTACCATAGAGGGTTTGCTTTCCCACACTTCTTGCCCCTTCTGAGGGACATTGGACTAAGATTAACATGCAGTTGGTGAACTGTTGTCTTTCGAATGAGCTTAAAGGTTTTGGCCCTTAATCAGCTGGTGAGAGTAAGTTCCCACTATTATCATATCATAAACTGTTTCCAGCCTATAGAAGGGTCACTTTAGTAAAATGTCTCCATCTCCCTCTGTCCTTCCATCATTCTTCCTCCTATAATTGCTTCCATTCTCCTCTCACTTCCACACTTTTAATTCCATCATTTTCTTGGTTTCCCTTGTGGTCTTTTTTTCTACATATTTCATATCCATCATTCTCTTTAGTATCTCTCATTCTCTATCCTCGTTGCATAAGCATACCATCTCGGTCTTGCTTTTTCTACTATCTCATGTACTCCCTGTACTCCTACTCTAGCCAGGATAACTTCATCATTTAACCCATTTCTCCCCGTAACAGCTAACATACTCCTCACAAACCTCATTCCAATAGCCTCCATTTTCCTAGTATCTCTTACATTGTGTTTATGTCTCTTCTGAAAGTGTGACAATGGGTACAAAGTATGCCCTATACAACACTTTATTACACTTCAAGGGCACTTCTCTTCTCCATAGCAGGTCTCTTACACATCTATAGAACAACTCTCCATGCTGTTTTTTTTCTACTCTTATTAGATTCTCTCTAGTCACGCCCTTCACCTCAATCACACTTCCAAGATATTTTACATTCTGTATTTTTCTCAGCTCTACTCCATCCAAACTTTATTTATAGCTTTACTAGGCCATTAGATGACTCAAAATGGTTAGCAAGCTGCCACTTGGTAACAATGTTGGAGTGAAATATTTAAATACCAATAGTGTACAACAAAGATAATTTTATAGGATCATGAGCTCACGGTTTGATATGTCGGACCAACAATGGAAGAACAGTGAAAGAAATCCATCTGGGGACTTGTTGGCAGATCAATCTGACAGAAAAATTACTCGAAATCAGAAAAGAAGACATGACGAGATCAATCACATTCAAAAAGTAAGCAGTTCATTCTACAGCTCTTAATTTAAAAAGGTCACAAGAAATGTGAGGCTAAGACAGAGCTAAGGTAATGAGAACACTGACTTATTAGTAATTTATGCTCATAGTTGAACATTTTGATAATTTTATTATTATTTTTGTCTCACACCTCAGCTCAGTCGGTAGCATGTCTGAGCTAAGGGTCCCAGGTTAGATTCCTGGCATGGCCGAAAAATTTATTGTTGGTTAAATGTTTATTTCCCCTTCCACATTGCTGAATTAACAGCCGGGGGCTGGGTGTTGTGTTTGTTATAGATGTAAGTTAAGTTTTTAAGTTGTGTGCTGATAAATCAGTGAGCTCAGAATTATTATCATTATTATTAATAATCATATTATTGTTCTTGTTGTTGTTGTTGCAAATTGCTAATAAATAACTAGCACAAAGTTAATCAAAAACCTAAGATGTTTATTTGTTTTTTATTGTTTCTGCAAATAGTAGCTATAATTTGTATTACAAAAAAAAATGTATGACAAACCCAATAACAAGATATCAGACTTTTAATAAAACACTTAATAGTAACTGAATGTAAATTCATGCTCTAAGAAAAATGTTATTATTTAGCTATGAGCTATGTTTTTTATAGCAACTAAATAACTAATGTGAACAAAATCATTTTTAAGGAAAAAACTATACCAGTTTTGGAAAGTTAACCCTTTAAGCTTATCATGTTTTCTAAGATTCTGAATCAGGATTTGTAAGTAAAATTGAGATTCAAATTTGAGAAAAGGGGGATTTGACTTATAAACTCACAAGCAGGGATGTACTGGGCGACCAAGGTACTGAGAGATATCCCGCTGGGCCGGTTTGATTTGGGCCGCAATCACTACTTCATAAAGTTATCCATCTATTAAATTCTAAAGGATTATTTTTATTAAATTTTAATCAAAAGTTCCATTGAGGTACTGTGGATTCACACATTCGCCGAAAAACTAGCGCAGAACAGAACCATAGTTACGTGACGAGCTCTAAGCCAATCACAAGATTTCTGCCTAACCAGCACGAGCTGTTCTTCTGAAGTTCAACTTATTTCTACTTTGTCCACTCTGCTTGAGATCTTCGGCACAGGAGAGCCAATCAAATCTCATAATCAGCATTCTCAAATCAGTATATATTCGCATTTGATAATGCATGCGCTCTACAGCCAGAAGCTAGCAGACAGTATCGTTGGCTTTTGTGTGGAGATTTGAAATAACCTGTTAATGTAAAGCGTTTGTATCGGTGAATTGGATTGTGCCCCTACACATCATTATAATTTGAAAATATCCATCAGGAGAATGATCTAAAAATGTGTATCCACTAGAAAATAAAAACAAATGTTGATAATCAGCTGTCTGAACTTAGCATTGCAATGCATCATGGGTCAACATACAGTGTGTGAGATGCTGTACCACTTAAGAAAATTCTGCTTTCTATTTTCGGCGAACGTGTGAATCAAGCTTTAGTGTGAATGTGCCCAGAGTATATTTTTTGTGAAAAAATACAATGGCATTAAATGTAATACTGTTCTGTTTATAGTTTCTACTAGCTTTGTAGTTCACACAAGTAGCAGGTGGAAGATAATTTTGAAGACTTAAATATTTTGAAAATAGACTCCCAGCTATTGTCTAACAATTTGGAAGCATTTTTACCCATGTCATTAAAAGCTGATGTTTTAATTACATTCAATAGTATCATAACCATCGATGATGCAACTAAATGGCCACGAGAATAAATTTACCAATGCAAACAATATAAATAGACTACTTCAACTCACCACTTTAGCTTACACTGAAGTCTGAAACATAGCTTCAGTGGTACTTAAGAATTTTATGTTAAGGGCCGTTATAGTAGCAATATTAACAGGCCGCTTGGAAACTATCAGTCCACCCTTGCACATAAGTATGTTTAAATTTTTCAATAGACATATGCGGAAATGGACCCCACAACAGCTGCTCTGGAGAAAGAACATGAGGCGATCACCAAGGTGAAGTACATTGACCGCGTCCAGATTGGTCGCTATGAGATTGACACGTGGTATTTCAGCCCGTACCCCGAAGAATACGGCAAACAACCCAAGCTGTGGATCTGTGAATACTGCCTAAAGTACATGAGACTGGAAAAGACTCACAGATATCACATGGTAATTAGTTCATGCACTACACTAAAATAACATAATATAGCACACATATTTGTATAGTTCTTCAATTTAAGCCAATTTTTTTTGGTATGTAAATCAGGTGAGAAGGTGCGTAGCAGAATACATTGGTCTCACAACAGGAACACTAAGAAATAAAATGAATGATCATCAACATTACACAAAAAGGAAAAGTAACGATTAAACCTGTAGCATCACATTTTGAAATCCATAATCTGGACTTAGGGTTACACCACCAAGGTGCTCAAATCCTTCAATAAAGACATCTGCAACCCTTCAAAACTAAGGATATGGGAACTGGATTTGACCACCTTGATGATGTAAAACTATGGGCCGTATGCAAGAACTTGACTAAGTGGATACTTAGTGGACGTTAGCGTCGGTTTGCTTGCATCATCAAAGGTTAAACGGTGGAGTGATAGTGTGCTTGGGACAACATTATCGGTCCACTAAGCATTCACTCTACGTTCTTGCATACCGCTCCAAATCCAGACAGGCCCCTAACCTCAACCTCAGATGAATTCCTATCTTTCCTACCAGCACACTTTATTATTGCAATGTCACAACAATAATATATTAAGACACAACTTTTAGTTTTTCTATCTATTTAATTTATATCACTATACAGTGACATAACTGAAAAAAAATCATCTGTTGACATTCAACTTACCATTCCAATCAACATCGGTTTACTCTCTTGTTCTAAAGAAACCGTGACAGTGGAAGTGTGTCCTTAAAGATATGTTTGTATATTTTTTAGTGTTTTATTCAAACAATTTCTACAACATTATCACTAAGGTAAGTTTGCTGATTAACCCTCCTAACATAAACCTTATAAGTAAATAGGGTATTCTTTTAGGTTATTGTAAGATTGCATTTTTGAGCCAAGACAAAACAGAACCATATTTTTTGGTGAAGTTTACTTTCTTTAAGATAATATATTTTTTGAGGTGCATAGCTTTTTTGACTGAGCATGTTGAAATAGAGGAATTTTTCAACATCCTTTAATTGTTTTGTTACTTAAATAATTGGTAGTCTTTGCTTAGACACTTTGTGTAAGGTTATTTCTGTGCTTTATTGTGTGACCGGCGATAGATGACTCACTGTCTACTCTTCTCTCTACTTGTCTGGACTTATTTTTTTCACGTCATTGAGAAATGGTGATTTTTAAAATGAATTATGTTGATATGCTAGGAATGAGAAAGTTATAATTTAGAGGGAATGTACCTTTGTGGAGGAAGAATGGGAAACTATTTAGTAAAAACCACTCTTAATACACCTAGCAAGGATTCAGAAACCTGACCGCCTTTTCACTGATAAACCAAACTAAACGAGCTTAACATCCATTGCTATAGGTTTTTGAATGTTGTTTGTAAAATGTGCAGCTGACACGACTTCTTTTAATTGTAAAAATATTAATTACATTGCAATTCTATTGTAATTTTAAAGTTAATGTTGTATTTTATTTTAATTTAAGAATCTTGTTAACATTTTAAGACATTTTCTTCTTTTTTTAATTATAATAATCATTTGATTCTTATCTAAGTAGTAGAGTTTTAAATGTATATTTTTAGAACTAGAGCTCAATTTGATGCTTGGGCGCTCTTTGAGAAGCTCACTTAAGCTTAGCTCAAAATTAACAATAATTGAGTTTGTGTACCAAAGAATAATAAAGAACTACTATCTGAGCTATTATAAAATTTAAATGATAAATTGTATTATTTTGTACCCTTAAAAAGCAAGTAAGAATACTCTTTTGGCAGTGTAATTGTGGCACATATTACTTTCAAGTTTTATTTTCAGAGTGAGTGCACCTCGCGCCAACCACCAGGCAAGGAGATCTACCGTAAGGGGACTCTGTCTATTTGGGAAGTAGACGGCAAAGACCACAAAGTGTACAGCCAAAACCTCTGTCTTCTTGCCAAGCTTTTTCTTGACCACAAGACCCTCTATTTTGATGTCGAACCTTTCCTCTTCTACATCCTTTGTGAAGTAGATAAGCATGGGGCCCATCTAGTTGGATATTTCTCCAAGGTACTTGACACACTCATTACTATTAATAAAAAAAAGTACTTTTTATTCATATATATTTTCCCCCTGTAACATATAAATTATATTTACTTTGTAATTAATCAATCAAAAATGTTTTTTGTATTGACAAAATAAGTATTTTTATGGCACAGTATTGTTAAATCACCATAAATGTTCCTTTGAGAAAAATTACTATAATATTTTATGTATCCATCCTTAATATTAATTATTGTTTCTTTTACAAGTTTATTTTTATATGTCCTGCCATTCTTTACCAACTTTCTTTTTCTCCATTCTGTTTTTTTTTTGTTTTCCCTCTTTTAGGAAGTTGCATTTCACACTCTTTCTGATTAGTTCTGTAAGATGGAAATATAGGTCAACAGATTGAACGGTAAATATTGATTTTTTACAAGAGTCAGCCATTGTAAAAGCCATATTTTGTAAATTCCCTTTTATTTATTTTTTCTATCCTTCTTTCCTCTACCTTATTTCATACATAGCATATATTGATGCTTAGCTTATTTTTTATGCCTAAATGTTTTAATAAATTAATACATGCTTTTGATAAATTTTGAAACCCTAATATTCATTATAGTACCCACACACACAAAAATGCGGGAGGATATAAAAATATAAATACTGCATATTCGTGCACTGGTTAACACTTTTGATCTTCAGGATGGTAATACTTGCTATGTTATATTCACAGGAGAAGGAGTCCCCCGATGGCAACAATGTGGCATGTATATTGACTCTACCTCCCTACCAACGTCAGGGCTATGGCAAACTTCTGATAGCTTTCAGTTACGAACTTTCCAAGATGGAGCTCTCTGTTGGAAGTCCTGAGAAACCTTTGTCGGACCTGGGAAAGCTTAGCTATCGTTCTTACTGGTCCTGGGTGCTGCTAGAGATACTCAGGGACTTCCGCGGCAGCATTTCCATCAAAGATCTCAGGTGAGTGTGTTATCCATCCCTTCGACTTCGAGGGTAACTGGTTTATGTAGTTGACGACGGAGACGTCGTGGTCAGACACGCGTGGGTAGGGAAAAGGTCGGCGAGTGTGTTCCGGCAACGTTAGTCGCGGTGGAACAGAAGGATGTTCCGGCAACGTTAGTCGCGGTGGAACGGAAGTATGTTCCGGCAACGTTAGTCGCCGTGGAACGGAAGTATGTTCCGGCAACGTTAGTCGCCGTGGAATGGAAGGTTGTTCCGGCAACGTTAGTCGCGGTGGAACGGAAGGTTGTTCCGGCAACGGAGTCGTGGTGGAACATGAGGAAGTCCCAGCAACGTGAGTTGCGGTGGGAGGTATGGTGAGGGTGGAGAGAGAGAGGGCTTAACAAATTGCTCTTTCGTAACATAAGACAATTGAATAAGCTCTTTCGTATGGGTGGTGCACCCAGGTGGGTCACCACTGATTGGCCGAGGCTGACTGACCGAGGTTGACTGGCCGAGGCTGACTGGCCGAGGCTGACTGGCTGAGGCTGACTGGCCTAGTGACCAAGGAATCACTGTATTAAATATCCTCCACTGCTGCCCAGCCTTGTCCAATGGGAGAAACAGGGGCTTCCCATTGGTGCATGCAAACTGGAGGGATAGTGCCCATCACGCGAGCCAATAGAGGCAGGAGTTCTCTTTGGCGCTGAGTATAGAGGTGAACTCGTCACAGACGGCTTCGAGGACATGGACTGTGGAGTGGTCCAGGCAGTAGAGAGGGTGGGTGGCGCGGCCTGTGCAAGTGCGGAGGAAAGAGACAAGGGCCGATTGAACAGTGAGGCACAACAAGTTTTTAGCTCTAGTCCAACCAAGTCCTACACTCAAACTATTAACAAACAATAAATATTGTGTAACTGAAGATACTGTAATACTATGTAATATTTTTAAAATTAGTAATCCTGTGCATCTATTCATAATTTTGAAACCAAATTCATATTTAGGTAATATTATATTCAATTTGAAGTCCTCATTATTATTTAGAGATGGCACCTACTAATCCTATCCGCCACCTTAGCTCGTTCAGTAGCGTGTTTGTCTACTGAGCTTAAGCGTCCTGAGTTCGATTCTCGACATGGCCGAAAAATTTATCAATGGTGAAATTGCGTTTACCCTTTCACAGTGATCAATTAATGGCCGGGGACTGGATGTTGTGTCTGTCCTGTCTAAAGTTATAATATAAGGCATATGAAGCTACGACAGGCCTAGCAAGCTGAGAGTGGAAAATATATTGCTTGAATAAAAAACTGGCCTAGGCCACAGGCTGGAAACAATAATAGATGTAATGTAAAAAAACCTACTAATCCTCAAATTCCTTGAATACTTAAGGATATTTGAGATTCAAGGATTTGAGAAAATATCTGAACTGAGTCTCATTACAAAAAAAAAATCCTTTAAATTTTGGGTTGGAATTTATATTGTTTATCTTAAACTGCTTATTGGTAGATACCTTGACTTGTAGTTAGTAAAAATTTGGGTTTCTGTATTTAAAATGAATCATTGCCTAATAGCTTGGAATTGTATAGTAAGACAGTGTAGAAAAACAGTGCAATAATGCAAAGTTAGCAATAGGGAGTCAAGCAGGGGAGGGCCTTCTCACCACTACTCTTTGTTAAAGTGGTCATGAATAGAGTGGCAAGAAAACTGGGATAGGTTAAGATTAAAGTGATGATGTTTGCGGATGACTTAATGGTACTGGGAGAAATGGAAGAGGAAGTACAGGAATGGAATGAAGAAGTGAAAGCTTGTGGGATGAAATTCAGCATAGTGAAGAATGAAGTGATAAGGGATGACAAGGAAGAAGATAAAGCTTATAATAAATATAAAATCGGATGGAGTAGATTTTTAAGTAGTAAAGAGTGAAGGGTGCCTTAGGCGAGGGGTGGAAGCAGAGAAGATCTAATGGGAAGATGGATCAGAGGGAGGTGTTGTACAAGTGTGTAAAATACCTCCTATGGAAAAGGGGAGTACCCCAGAAATGTAGGTAAGTACAGAATAGGGTGTACTTCGTTACCATAGTTACGTAACTAGCATAAACTTGGATATTGGATGCAAGAGAAACAACGAGGCAGTGGGAAAGAAGATTTTGGCTGTCGCCAGGAGAAATAGAATTATTAATGAAAATGTTTATTCATAAATTAGACTACAAGGGGCATATGTAGAGGAAGCAAGGGTGAGAGGGTACGGAGACATAATGAAAATGGAAATTGAAAGAATCCCAAGTAAGAGATGGGAAGAACAAATAACAAGTGTGTGAGTGAGAGGAGAGGAATGGACTAGAGCTTGGGAGGAAGAATGTTGAGAGGACATAGAAATATGGAGCCATTTTAATAAACTGACCCGGCCACAATTTGGAAACAGTTCATGATGATGATTAAGAGTATTATGAATAAAATTCCTCTTTATCTCTAAATATTGACTTTGCTCACAATATGGTTGCTATAATAGCCTTTTCAAACACATATTTTACTTCTTCTATTACCAATGCTCTTTGTTTGAGGGAAATAAGTTTCCTCGATTTGAGGAACTCTTGCAGGAACTGTTTCAGCTGGTGGTTTGTGAATCTATGGTCCCTTTTCCTTAGTAGGCCCTGAAGTTAAAGTTGAGATTGGATTGTTGTTGAATTTGGAATAGTATATAAGGAACTAGGCTTATTGTATTAGGTGTGTGTGGATTAAAGATGGTAGCCAAGGAAGGTATGTTAGAGACGACGGGGACGTTCCTAGGTGTAGGCCTACAAAGTAAAGTTGCAGGTAAAAAGTTAGTCTTGACATTGTGGACACAAAGCCTGGATAATGTGTACAAATGTTCCTTATTCTTTGTGGAAAGAGTCGCCAAAGCTTTATTTAAAATTGGTCTATTGTTAGTGAGTTCCCTCAAATGAGGGGAGGAGAGGTTAATAATTTTGAAAAGAGGAGCGAAATTAAACTGAGGCTAGTACTTTGTACAATTTGAGCAACTATACAGTAAATTTCATAACATGAAGTTTGTTAAGCTCTTCGAAGTGGGGCCTGATTTGAGTAGGGATGGTTGTAATGGGATATTTAAATGGGATCACGCCTAAATCTAGGCAGACTTGTAGAAAATTTATATGGCTGTTGAATAAGAAAATAAATATACATAATGTTTATTTTTTTTAATGTATATTCTCATAAAAAATTATTTAGACTTCTGTGTATTCATTAGTTTTTATTTATCTTATATACATTGTTTTTTATTAATTATTTTTATTTATTTTATATACATCGTTTTTTTATTAATTATTCTTCATGCTATCTTGTCAAACCTGTTATATCAATTTTAAGAAACGTATGGGGAAAAACTTGTATGGACGGAGTCAGTTATGAATGGGTGCTGAATGAATGCGGTTTGAAAGGGAATCCAATAGGTCAATGTTAAAGAAGTTTCTTTATTTTGGGTATGTTGAGAGAATGAATGTGAATTAAGTGACAAAGCAAACATTTGATAGTGGAGTGTGTGGATCAAAAGGAAGGGGTAGGCCATGTAGGACTTGGTTAAATGTTGTAGGCAAATGTGTGAAAAGGAGAAACATAAAGAGTTTTAACGATAAAAGAGCATGTATGACTTTGTGCATGGATATTGTTGAAGCGAAGGGAGTATGCAAGGATAGGGAAGTGTGGAGAAAGTTAGTGAGAATAAATTAAGTAGAGAGTTGTTTTTTATAGAGCTATATATACCGTTTCTTGCCTAATCAGTAAGGGAATGGCATGATTAGGTATGTATGTATATATGTAGTTTAATATTACATTATGACTTTTGTTTAAAAATGGTATACAATTTTATTATAAAGGGGAATTATAGACTGCACTTTGTATAGTACACAAAGGTATTATGGTTGATGATAAACCAACTATTATTTACTACTAGTAAATAATATTTGATTAATCTAGACATTAAATTTATTTTTGGCTTTATACTGACTAAACGACTTAAGAGCCTCAACTTTAGAACAAAATTTTCTCCACCCGTTTCGGTGGCCGCATGGTCCAAGACGCAACTCTTTCAGGGTACTAGAGTCCCGATGACGAGGAGATCGAAGTTTGAATCTCAGTTGGGTGTGCTGAAAACCAAAATAATTTTCCACTTTCCTTTCATGAAAATGTGGGTACACTTCCTATAAATATAATTTTCCCTAATCTCTAACACATTAGCGTAATTAGCTTAGACCTCAAATGGGTAGTAAGAAGCGGCGTTAAAAAAAACCCAAATATTTTCCTTTTTTTCCATACCCCTTCTATCTCTTTCATGCATTTGCCTTATAAAGGATGGTTCAAATTAGCCAAAGAAACGGAAGGGAGCCAAAAGAGGGGAAAAATGTATCTAACTTAGATTTCTTAGCTGTGCATCATATCCATACTCAAGTCAATGATCATGATCAAGTAATGGAAGGTGTTGGTGTTTCAGTGAGATGACAAGCATCGCACAGACAGACATAATCTCCACACTTCAGTCCATGAACATGGTAAAGTACTGGAAGGGCCAGCATGTCATCTGTGTGACTCCCAAACTGGTCGAGGAGCACATTAAGTCAGCACAGTTCAAAAGACCAAGGTTGGTTGTGGATACAGCCGCACTTCGCTGGGCCCCACTTAAGAAACAACAGGCAAAGGCGGGCAAGAAGTAGGAAAGGTTTATTGAATTTATTTTCCCAGCGGCCGTGCAAGTTGATCCTAATTTGATTTCTTGTTGTTTCCAACAGTATTTCTCAAACTTAAATCTGTAGACTGGTCTTGAAATGTTTATTACCAATGCTTAAAGAAACTTTTATAAATATATCTATAAGGAAATCGGTTCACTCTTGGTACATAAGATTTTACAAGGGAAAAGGCATGGGAAATGGGGATTTGAAACAAATAAACTTTTTACTATTTTTAATCTTTTTGTTTTAAACTTTTAATAAGATTTTTTCATATTTCACACTCCCTCCTGAACAATAATTATGGGCTAATGAAACCTAAGCCAAAAGTTTGACCTATACAGGCTAATTTATTCTGGCTTTCCAGTGACTGGCAATAGGTAATAGGTATACTGATGTTGGTTTTTTCATAAATGGTTTCCCGCTATCCCCCCATACAAATGTGGGTAAATTTCCTATACTACCATCTTCATGGCTACTCCATAAGCTTTATTGAATTGAATGTAACATATACAGGTATTAAGATGCAATAAAAAGCATTAATTAAAAAATAATCTTGGATTAAGTATATTTTATAGTTAATTTATAATTCTTACAACATTAATACTTTTAATCAAAATGTACTCCAGAAGGAAATTTAATGTCTTCTCTAGTGACAAAAACATGAACTATCTTATTGAGATGTGGTTCAATCATTTGAAGTTTGATGATTTTTTTTTTGTCAAGGCTGGATAAAATTACAAATATGAGGGTTTTTCTTTGTTTTGTTTTTTTCTGTAAAAGCAATTTGGTTTTTCTTCCATATACTTGTTCCTAAAACTTTTCCCTATAGTTTCCATGTTTAAAATTATGTGCCCATCAGAAATTTTTAAAGCTAAATCATTACTTAAATAATATTCAATTTGATTTCTTAATTCTTATCATGTGATCATAAAATTGACTATTCAGAATCATTGTAGTTATTTTCTCACTAACTATGTTTGAGAAATTCTGATTAAAAATTAATTAGATTTTAATTGGGTGAAATCATATATTTATCCATTTTTTTATTTATTTTTTCGGACAGAAAAGTCAACATTTTTAATTTAAAAAAAAATATTATTCTTAAAAAGACCAAAAAGACAAAGCTTTATTTGTAAAAAATTAAGCCAAAAAAGAAATAGGTTTTTTAGGGGTGTGCGAAGTCTATTTTTTAATTCGAAGCAAACTTTAATCACATCATATTAAATATTATCTAAGCTGAATCGAAGTTTGAATATTTCTAGTAAATTATTTTATGCTTCAACAAATATTATATTGTAGTTATTTATATAACTTGATGCATTAAAATTACCTGTAAAATATTTCATTGCACAATTGTTTGTAATATTTTGTTTTATCCTGATAAATCAAGATTATCACAACTTTAAACTCAATTACTTCAGATTTATTTTTCCATATTATTTATTTTTAATATAGATAACAGCTCAGAATTGCAAAAATTGGCGATAAATTGAGTATTTTAGCTGTCAATATTTTCATCATCAAAGTTTTGTAATTGTCGAAGCCAGAATTTTTTTCGAAGGTAAGTTGAAGTTGATGTTTGTTTTGAAGCCAAATCGAAGTTTCAAAGCTTCGCACACCTCTAATATTGTTTTTTTGTGCAACAGTCTGTGGAGACCCTCTCGTAAAACCAGGCATGATTTTTAGTGATTGAATGTAGCTGGTCTGTCCCAAAATTAACAAGGTTATTTCTATCTTAGTTTGATGTAATGTCAGTCTTAATATACTGTGAATATCTTGATGATGATAGTAACCAATTATAATTCTAATTTATGCAAATTTATTGATTTAAAATTGCTAATACTTATGTCAATATGTTTCATTTCTAGTCTCCTCATGCACACTAAACAATATTCTTATAGACCCCTCTGTGATATTTACTCTCTGGTCTGGCTTCGGCGTTATTTGTAAATCTTCCAAAATATAGAAACTAATATTAAATGTAAGGTAGAACATATTTAATTTGATTGAGTCAAGGTTTTTACTTAGATAATATGTTATGTTTATTCAGGGTTCGATTAGTATACAGTATTATTAAAGCCTGAGAGAGTATTTAAATGTATGTCTTTATTAGTTATTATAAGGATGGGTCAATTTGGTTCTTTGTTATATACGTCCCGCCAATACTTTATTTAAAAACTAGAATCATTTTCATTGCCTACAAAGTATTTTCTCGGCTAATTGCTATACAAGTTTTAAAAAAATATTAATGAATACAAACAATAACCTTTATATTGTTGATATATTTACTAATATTATAAATTTAATCTCAAAGTGTGTCTTATTGACTTAAAAAATTGATTTTAAATAGATATAGATCAATTTGAGAGATTAAGGGGAATTTAGAGCTGAAGGCTGAAATAATAGAACCGAAACTGGTAAAAAATTTAGAAACCATTCAAACCGACCCATCTTTAGTTAATTTTATGAAGAACTGTACACAAAATATCAAGTATTTAAGGCACTTTTTCCCTAGACAAACCTATTTTTTATACTAAAATTTATTTAAAAATAAAGATTATGCATCGATTAAAAAAAAGTTACAGGATACCTGTTGAGCCATATTTACTAGTTCAACACACATGGTAGTCAATATTTATGTTTCTAGCATGACTTTAGTTATTTTTATTTAACCATACAACTATTTAAAATTAATAAACTTTAAAACTCTCAATATTATTCACTCCTAGGTGTGTAATAATGACAAAGAACTATAGAAATAAAACAAAGAAAAAGTGTCCTGTATGCGCGATAGTTTGTGTCGTATCATAATTTATGAGTATAAATATGTAAACACTTAGGCTGTAGGGAAAACATGTTTATTATGTGTCTTTTTTTTTCAGTTTTCAATTTATAAAAGTTATTATTGCATGATACCAATAAATTGACATTCAAAAATTCATTACATTCTGCTTAACTTTGTCCATTTGGGATTGGAATCCATATCCAGGCAACGTGTTATCGACCATGGGTATCAACTAAAGATCTGACTGATCCTAAATGTCTCTGGAAGATATGCATTCAAAACTATTTTGAGAATTAAATTGTGGCTCATCAAGTAGGATTAACACTCACTATAATCAGCCATTAAAAAAAACTATGGTTCAAACAACCTCTTGCTAACAAAGAGGATCAATTATCAGCCAAACCAAAATAAATCAAATGGGTTAGCTTTCTTTACAATGTAGTGAATGGTCATTGTGATTCAAGCCCATTTTTAATTAAGGAGATTTATATCTCCATACAGGTTTTATTCTTTCAAATTTCTTCGGGAGGGAGTGCAGCTCAACTTCCTAAAAACAAAAGGCAACTAAAAAACCAAAAGGTAGTTAGAAAGTGGAAAATGGGTAATGTTTGATTGGACACATACATAGGAACATAGAAAAGGAATGATAAATATAAAAGACAAACAAATGAAATGTGATGAAAAGGATGTGTATTAAGGTATATCTTAGGTAGCAAACACTTCATGAAGGGAAACTTACCAGCTCTAGATGCAACCACCCCAAATAATTTGCTTGACGTTGCCTCTCTATTGGTGTCTGCCTGTTGCTTGAAGGGCTGGGATGACATACCTAGGCTCGGCTATGTATCATGAAGTAATCCCAAATAGGGATGGTTTTTCATCAAGGGTGGATTTCCTATTAATCATCCTCTTTTTACTTATTTAGGTCAATAGTAACCATTGTGAAAACTGTATTCATAATTTTAAAAATACTAGATGTCTAATTGATATTTAAAAAAACAGCTTATGCTTAAAATGTATATTTCTTAGATTTAACATTGAAAAGAAGATAGAAGGGCAAGGCCTACATACTTACCAGAAAACTTTATATTATTACATCCATTACTGTTTCCGGCCTGTGGCTTGAGTCGGTTTTTTATTCAAGCCATATATCTTCCATTACCAGCTGGCTAGGCCTGTAATAGCTACATGTGTCTTATAATTTATCTTAAGACTAGGACGGAAACAGCATCCATTTCTTGGCTGTCAATTTATCATTTAGAAAGGGTGAACCAATATTTTTGTCGTTGATAAATTTTCGGCCATGCCGGGAATCAAATCCAGGACCTTTAGCTTAGTAGGCAGGCATGCTACCAACCGAGCTAAGGTGTCCAGAAATCTGTAGACTTCAAAGTTCACAATTATGAACTTTTCAGGGTATAGTACAGAAGATAGTACAGTATTCTGTTTTGTTGTGTTTTAATTGTGAACTTTGAGGCCTACAGTTTTCTGGTAAGTGTGTAGGCCTTGTGTTCTTTTCAATGTTAAATTTAAAATTGTCATTTGGTTCAATTCTTCCTTTATTTTATAAACTTAAACTCTTAAGAGTAATAATTTTGTAATCAATATGTAGAAGTTTAGAAGAAAAATGCAAACATTAACTCACATTGCTAACATTGTATTATGCTTTTTAGCTGTCCCGATGAAATAAAATAAAACTATATATATTTCTTACAAAGTATGTGGTACTAGTAACATTCCAATGATAATCTACAGAATTATACTAAACTCTTGCAAAATGACTCCTTTACTCATTTTACATAAATCTTTTCATGTGATTTTTTTGGATCTCCATATTCAAAAGGGACATTTTTGGATTAAAGGTTTGTTTGGATTGCAAACAAGAAGTAGCTTTGGTGTAGGCACGACATAAGCTCACCTATTTTTGCCCTTTTAAATTTGGAATTTCCAAACCTGTTCATTTTGTCAAGAGCATCACTAAGAGTATGTTTAGTACTTTACTTTAGCTCCAGTTGTTGAATTGAGTTCCAATAACCTCTTAATAAATTTAATATGAAAAGTTTACCTATTTGAAATAGGCCTATATAAAAAACTACCCAGTTTAAATTACGTCATAAGTTTCTTAAGTTATAGCTTTAGTTAATCTGGCTGCTTTCCCATCTTGTAAAGTTTATAACTACCCTTTATTTACATTATCTTGACATATCGCAAAATCTCAAATCTAGGAGACTTAGATATTTGCAACCTTAAGATGTTGTATTACTCTCTCTAAGATCCTGTGTCACCCCACAGATAATACCTAACTGTAGCTAATACAGCTTGGCGCACTCTTTTGTATTTTACTTTAGAAAAACCTTACCCCATTAAAAAAAATTACAACATAATTAAATAATAATAATAATTTTGAAATTAAAAACCTATTGATCCACTTGAAATTTCACATTTGTCAAAATAAGAATGCAGAAATCCGTGCTTCATTACACTTACTGGTTAGGATGTAATCTTCTTTTCAATTTCCTGGTTAATTGGACATTATATGGTGCTTTTAAAGGCACTCTCAATGCTGGTATCACCTGAACAAGAAAAAAAAAAGTGTAGCGTGCTAAGAAATGCAAACAGCTATCACCTTGTTATTTATTGTATAAGTTGTGATTGATTTATTGATTGCAACTATAGACATAATGTGGTATCTCTTTTCATTAAAAAAAAAAAGCTATTTATTAGAATGTAATCTTTAGGCTGCAAATTTGTTCACAGGTAGTTCATGGTGCAATAAAAAATACTTTTTGTATTATTTTTTTAATCTGCATTGAGTGTAATTCTTTGTGCATTTGTATTTACTCTTTTTGACTCCTTTAATCGACAAAGAAAATATAATATAAAATATAACATGCACAAACTTTCCTAAAGTTAGTAAATATTAGAAACATATTATTTTGTATAGTATAATTTAAGTTTTAAGTGTTGGTAATTGTAAACGAAGGCTTCGTCATACTAAAGGTCTCTAACCGATCCTTGATGAAGGTCTTAAATTACATATGCAATGTTCAAATTCTAGTTGAGGATTTCAACTGCAGATTTATTAGTCAAAATACGGGTTGGTTTGAGTTACACTATAATCGGAAGATTCCAGGTCCTAGTAACCAAGCCATGCATAGAAATGATAACAACTAATAATCTCAAGTAAACTTGCATCGCTATCAATCATTATCATCCAATTATAAAAATTTGTTCATATTACAACATAATTCTATTACCTCTAATATTGTATTATAAAATAAAATACCAAATATAAATGTAATTTTTGTAATTATTATTGTAAATACAGTACAGTCTTTATAAGTTTATAATCCTTTAATGTTGGCATTACTCTTGATAAACATATTTGCCAAAAAACTAGCAGAACAGAAACGTGGTCTCATGATGTGTTCTAAACCAATCGCAGGATTTCAGCATAATCTTTTGAGTCCTCTCTGTGTGAGTTTAAATACTTTGTTTTGTTTACTCTGCACAATAATCTTATTATAAGGGCCAATAAGATTGAAGACATTTGTATTGGCATAAATACCTACCACCATCATCAAACACAATTGACATGTTGATAACAACATTAATAAACTTAAAAACAAAACTGTTGGCAAATGTACTTTCCTGGTTGGTGTTGTCAGGCATTATGGGTCAACAGACATTTCTTTGGGTGTTAGGTACCATTCAAAGATTAAATTTTTTGTTCTGAGCTCGAGTTTTTGAAAATGTTTGGATCAAGCTTTGTTCTAAGTTGGTCATTGAGTTAATTATACAAATTAATTAAATGTGAAATTGTATTAAATAAATTATTTAAAAAAAATACCTTAATATTTTTTATAAACTCAAAGTTAAAATATGGCTAAATTTTAAAGGAGATTGGGTCATAGACTCACCACTTCCTAAGAGCTTTGCAGGTACACTATAACATACTATTTTTAGGGGTTGATTAGTGCCCCTTTTTTGGTTCTGAAATATTTGCAGACTTGTGGGCTTTGTTAAATTTGATTCTTTGTTGCTGTCTAGACTGTCTTCTTCCACTCTTATTAAATATACATTTCTTAACAAACTAAGATTGAACTTTATACAAAAACACTTTGTATATTTTGGTGTACCTTTTAAAGCTAATCTGTTTTTGTTTAAAGTTTACATGTTTGGAATATATTTTACTAGTTTTTATATTTTTATAAGAAAGCTAATGCCAGATGATTACATAGGAGTATGTGTAGATCTGCTGACTCATTTTAAGGTTTCACAGAATAATTATAGGTATGATTGTATCAAAGCACTAGTCCTTTTAAATGTAATTAGTTGTAAATAAACTAATATGAAAAGATTATTACTAAATAAAATTTAATAATATTTGGAAGAAGGTATAGGAAAGGTGGATAGAAACATATAAAAGGGACAAACACAATATGACTTTTACAATGAAAAGAAAAACATAGTTCACATTTTACATTGTTGCAATTGGACCTAGGTCGGGGGATTGGGCGGTGACGGTCGATTTTCTTCAAGAGACAGCCATTACCTCTTTGTCCAATGACAGCAATGTAAAGTATGAACTGTATTCTTCTTTTCATTGTAAAAGCCATATTGTGTTAATTCCCTTTTAAATGTTTCTATCCAGCTTTCCTCTACCTTCTACCAAACATAATACAATTACCTCATAAAGCGGAAAGAGGTTTTCCTTAAAGATATAAATAAAATTTAACTATCTACATGATTAATATTTTTTGCTTTTTTGCTTAAGTGCAGGCCAATTTTTAATATATATATATATATTCCAAATAAGAATTAAATTTTACATAGTAATCTTGATATTTTATTATCAATAGATTTTCTTTGGATGACAGATAATTTAATGTATATTAACATTATTTGCTTGTCGAATTACCCTTCCTAACTTTTGAGTAATATTGGAATCTTGGTATCTTTGTTATGGTTGTAGTGTAAATATGTTTTATATGGAATGTGCGTCATTTAAAGATAACTGGGATTATATTTATTCTGTTATTTGTATATACTTGTAAATAAAACTTTTTTTAAAGCTAGAATCAATCTTTGAGATTGAGTCTTTTGTACCACCTATTGACATTTTCCTCTCATCTTCCATAATTGGTCATCCTTGTAGGCCTGTCAAGAACAGTCATTGAATCACTGTCTCGTTCATACCTCATTGAGGAAATTAAACTGACAATGGTTTTTTGTCTTAACAAAGTAGAGTGAGCTTATTATTCAGTTATTCTTTTAAAGATACCTAATTCTCAAATTAAAAACCCTCACAAAACTTTCTTTTACACTTATGTACATACATATCTTTCTTAATAGTTTTCTGAAATACATTTGAATAGTTTTAGATGGTGGTCTTTAAATAGGTTTATCAAAATATGTAGTCATTTCTTCATTGGGCGGCCCAATGGCTTGATAATTTTATAATAATGTAAATTGATGAAAATAAAGAAAAAGGGAAAATAAACTAGTAAGTGTAAATTAAATAAAGAAAGCCCACCAAGGAAAGAGGAATAATGTGGGAATAATTCAATGCACATAGGTGACATCTTCCTTTCTTCTATCTATAGTAGAAATAGTCACACATTTAAACATGAATTTTAACACAAATTTAGTAATTTTTGGCATTTTTGTTTTTATCAAACAAAAAGATAAGGGAATACATTGCAAAAAATATATAATTAAATGTTGAATTCAAAAAGAAACTGTTATAAACACTTTGGTAAACTGTTGTAGGATTAAAATTAAATAAGAGCATTTCCCAAACAATGCAACAGTTTTCAACTCAAACAGTGGTACATGTCATCAGTCGTTATATTGACGTTCTGGCGTGTACAATCTGGTCAGCTTACCGAGGGGGCGCATAAGTTCAATAGTTTAGGACTTTCAGTAGTTTTGTGTAGAATGTGTTTACTTTATTTTTACCTCTTTTTGACAAACATTACGGATACATAATCAACTTTAAAAACAAAGTACCGATACATAAAGTATTTTTAAAACAGCTTCGAATAAGCGTGCTGAACCAACTATTTATAGGGAAGGATGCGGAATTATCGCAAATATAATTGATTTTTTTGAGAGTGATTAAAATATCGAGACATTATAAGATCCCTGTTGAAAGAGTCACAAAATGTGCAGCAAAAGCTAAAGGAAAATCCGAGCGTACTATTTGTAAAATTCTAAGGGAAATAAATATGGCAAGTGGGACACAGACAACACTTTAAACTGCAGAAATAAAAGCACAAACCCAGCATCAGAAAAAATGTTCTTGATGATTTGGACTTGTGTTTCATTCAACGACTTATACATAGATTCAAAATTGTTAAAAAGGAAGTACCAGCTTTAAATTAATTATTAGTATTAGTAAAAGAAGAAATCAATTTCACTGGGAGCAATGAAACATTGAGAAGAAAGAGCATTGAAAAACCTGGGGTCTAACTATAAAGAGTGTAAAAATAAAAGACTAATTGTAATGTAGAAAAACAAAATGTTGCATGGACGATGGATATTTAAGAAGAATCAGAGAAAATGATAAGTGGACCAAAAACATCCTGTGGTACATCTTGACGGAAACCTGGATTCATCCTTCGTATGCTGTGAGTAAATGTTGGCAAGACCCAGAAACAACAGGAGTATTGAAAAATCATCATGAAGGACAGGTGGATTATTGTCCAATTCTCGTTTAGAGCAAGGATTTGTATCAAATGCA
This sequence comes from Timema bartmani, assembly GCA_902151455.1. Lineage (NCBI taxonomy): Eukaryota > Metazoa > Arthropoda > Insecta > Phasmatodea > Timematidae > Timema > Timema bartmani. The sequence continues at coordinate 162,654 of CABFWB010000963.1, forward strand.
TTTATTATTTTCAAATAAAAAACAAAAAGTGGTGACTATTACAATGAGATGAATTTCAAAAAAATTTCCAAGTGGGTGAAAGAAAAACTTATTCTCAACCTTTATCAAAATAGCCTGATTGTAATGGACAATGCACCGTATCATATTGTTCAAATAAATAAGCCACCAACAATGGAATCACGAAAGGCTGAAATGCAGCTGTGGTTGGACACAAACAATATTGCATGAATGAACAGATGACGAAAAGTGAGCTCTTCGAGCTAGTCCGCTGCCAATGTAAGTTTCGCCAAATTTTACATTAGTAATTTATTTGAACAACATGGGCAGTGTTATTGGGCTACCTTCATACAATTGTAACCTTAACGCTATAGAATTGATTTGGAACATAGTGAAATAATGAGTCGCGACCAAAAATGTTACTCAAAGTACTTTAAAAATAAAACATTTAACAGAAGAAGCACTTAATAGTATCACTGAGAGGAATTGGCAACAGACTAAATCACACGTTAAGAAAGAAGAAGCTGATTACTGGAAAAATGATGGTCTGATAGAAGAAGAAATAGAACAAATTTGATTTCTTTTGGCGATGAAAGTGACAGTGACAACAGTAATACGTCAAGTAACCATGGCTAACAACACTGACAGACAAATATCAGGTGTTGAGGAGTTAATTTAGTATTTAAGGTAAGTTAGAACTACTTATATATTCAACTTAAGTAGCATAAGTTTCACGTCCCATTTGCCATTTGGTACTGGCTGTACTAGAATGCTATGGGTATCTAATCTTACCCCTTTGCCTTTCATACTCTAGAGCGATTGCAGTGCTTGACTGTGAGATGAAATATTTTCTGTGTCGAGTAGTATTTTAGTAATTAGTAATTATTTTACCTTTTTATATATTTTTTTCAATTATTTTTCCATATTTACTTTGATTATATTTGTGTGGACCTTCACTTGAAATTTAGCCCTCATACTATCACAGGTGACTTTCTTGCAATGACATGCTAAAAATGGAAAAAGGCTTCTCCATCATTCGTTCACTTATGTGTTTCTTATCCAAATGTTGATTTTCCGGACAAAAACTACAGTTTATTTTTGATCAACAGAACAAAACTGTTATTGGAAGCTCTCCTATAATGCTGTAGTTCTGTTCTGTGCAAACGTCGCATTATAGAAAACATTAGTTAAACGAATAAATATAGGTTAAGGTTTTGTAAATACTCACCAGACTTATGAAAAATTACTTTTCATTTGAATTTTTGTCATGTTTCATAGTTCATTTTTGTAAATATTATCTACATCGTGTTGTATATATAAAATAATGTTAAAACATTAAATAATAAGCATTAAAATACCGAAATGATACCTTGATTACATGAAGCAGAATAGGTCGTAAAGAGAAAATTAATTTGTGTAATTTCCATTGAATTGTTAATAGGCAAGCGCAATTACACCATTAGTGAGAGAGAAACAAGATACTACAAGTGGGGAAATGTCGTCTCTTACCTTACATGACAAAAACAAATTTAGGGTGTTTGAAAACAAGGTGCTCTAGTAAGATATTTGGTCTAAAAAGGGATGAGGCTACTGGGAGTGGAGGAGGTTACATAATGAAGTGTTATTACCTGTACTCATCACAAGACATTGTTAGTACAAACAAGTCTCGTAGATTAAGGTGGGCATGACATGCGGCGTGAATGGGAGAATCTAGAACCATGTTCAGTGTATTGACCGGCAAACCCAATGGGAAGATACTATTGGGATGACATAGATGCAGATGGGAGGATAACATTAGAATGGACCTGAAAGAGATATGGTGTAGTGAGATGGACTGGATAGAACTAGCTCAAGATAGGGATAGGGTGTAATGAGGTGGACTGGATAGAAATAGCTCAAGATAGGGAAAGGGTGTAATGAGATGGACTGGATAGAACTAGCTAAAGCTAGGGATAGGGTATAATGAGGTGGATTGGATAGAAATAGCTCAAGATAGGGAAAGGGTGTAATGAGATGGACTGGATAGAACTAGCTAAAGCTAGGGATAGGGTGTAATGAGGTGGATTGGATAGAAATAGCTCAAGATAGGGATAGGATGTAATGAGGTGAACTGGATATAACTAGCTCAAGATAGGGATAGGATGTAATGAGGTGAACTGGATATAACTAGCTCAAGATAGGGATAGGGTGTAATGAGGATGAACTGGATATAACTAGCTCAAGATAGGGAAAGGTGGCGTACTTTTCCAAGTGAAGAAATGAACTTTTGAGATCCAAATGCCATAGAGTAAGTAATGTATGAATCCTCATTATTAACTACAACTATAGAAATTAGTAATCATTTTTACTACTTCCTATTAAATACTCTACTCTTAAATTTACAATTCAATCTGACTTAACACTCATAATGATTATATTATATTAAATGTTCTATTAGTTCCTATTCATTGCTACATGTTTTATTGAAACTTAATCTTAGTTCCTACTTAATATTTCTAGTTATTATTAAAATAAATATCCATTCCTAATCATATCTTGCAATAATATTAAACTTATTGTTCATTTCCACAATTAAAAAAAAAATATTATTCATTGTTCCAGTCAAATACCAGTGCCATTAAAAATGTTAGTTTGTTCATTTCTGTCAAATACTATTAGATTCACACTTCAAATCTACTCGTTATTGCAAGCTAAACAATTCTTCTACGTTGCAGATCAAACATAAATTCAAAACTAAACTGATGGAAGAATTCAAAAACCACTGTGCAAGCAAAAAATGAAGCATAGCTCTTGAAAATAAAAACCTGATTCTTAATTTCCCACGAAGAAAAGCTGTAGCTTTAATCCAATTAACTAGAGGACATGATTGTTTAGCTGCACATCTTCATAAACTAAACATTTACACCCCACCCCATTGCACTCTGTGATAACTGCCAGATACTATCATGAATGGAAAACACTTGCTTTATTGTCGAGCAATAGCCAAAATACAAGGAGATATACCAACCCAGCTAACGAAATACTATTGGCACGCTAGACGGATAGTGGAAGAAACCACAAGATCCAGAGCATTAGGAAACAACAACAATTAGATTTACTGTTCATTCCCACTCATTGCCGCAAGCTACTATTTGATTTACATTTAATTACTATTTGATATAGTGTTAATTTATACTTATCACTACAAGCTACTATTAGGGTGCATGCATGCTGCGGAACACGCACATCGCTCATCACTTCTATCTTTGCACATCGCACAAGCTGTAAAAACAAACCCATGTAAAGAAACGGGATCGTGAATACCGAGCACCTCACTCTCCACTCTTCATTCCGACCAGACACAAGAAACAAACTGGTTTGTTTTTGTGAAGGGTTGTGTGATGTACGTGGTGCTCTTATCGGTTGGTTCAAGGTCAAAGTAAACCCTCAGTGTTGTTCGGTGCACATTTTATTTCATCTTTTGTCAATTCGACTTTTACTTTGACCTTTGTCTACAGACTGATTGTGTGGATAGGATTAACATGGTAGTTATTTTAATGTCGTGATTTAACCTTCGACTCAATTTCATTCAATATCTAAGTGAAAGTTTCCAATGACATTCTTGTGTAGCTGCGAAACATTTCTTCATCACTCTTCCGTTCGGTGAAACTCTCCCAGTCTTTGTCTCTTCTGATTGATAGCATGTGCACTAAATTGCCTAGATCTATTACTGGCTAAGAGGTAAAATTTTGCCGCTGCTGACATGTAATCACTATCATCACTACTGCTGTCAAAGATTTTTTTTTTTAGTTTTAGTAAATATCTTAAAAGTAAAATTAAAAATCTTTATATTAAAATGTTTTAATTAAAAAATAAAAAGATCTTTAAGAAACAATGCAGCACGAATGCTTAGTACAGACTGGTCTTCTCTAGCCGAGTACAAAGTGCAATGAGCAATCTGCTCGGTATGAGATTGTTCCATGAGCAATGTGTGTTGTGTGAAGATAGGAGTGATAAGCAATGTGCGCGCTCCTCGGCATGCACATACTCTTAGAATTAATGTTCATTACCACTTGATAATGCTATTTCATACTAAAACTCCTTCTTATAATTATTATTAATTTCCATAACATTCTTTTTGCTTTATTGTGCATTCCTACTATGTCCTTTTTGGAAGTACTGTTTTTTCCTCCTATATCTTGACTACTGCCATTTCTGCTTGGTTCATTTAAGTTCTTGCTCTAACCTATAAATCTGTATTCTTAGTTGATACAATTTATGTTTATTACTCTTGTTATCAAGCTATATTATTTGTTTTATTTATTACTATATATTCCTTTTTTTTAATGTGTGAAATTTCATATTTCTATAACCAGTTGTTTGCGCTTATTACAAGTCTTGTATAAAACTACTAGATATAGCTTTTATCTTTATTTTATGCTATTATTAGTTCTAGTTTGATGTCATTTTTACAACTCCATACAATTATTGTGTTTACTGTTAGTTCCATATTTGGGTTAAGTAGGCTAGGTCCAAGCAATCATTTCACACAGGATAAACATAAAAACAGAATTACCCACTAGTCCTATCTCATTTAAATATAAAAAAGAAGAATGGATCCTCCATAGGGTTTTCAAACTTGATACCACAACTCAATATGATTTCACTCCAATCTTTTATTTTATAGGATATGTCTGTCTACTTATTAAAGCACTACATTACTAGTAAGAGCTTAAGTTCAGTCTGGGTCAAAAGTTACTTCACACAGTATCATTAAAATACATACTAACTTTTGCCTCATGCTGTACTCTTCAATATTAGTTTTCAATTGATTTTTATTGATTTTTTTTTCTTATCTCAACACAAAAGCTGAGTTGTCAACAATATTATTTACATATACATTCTTAATAATAAACTAATTTACTTTCACATAGGCTATATTTCAAACCCATGTTGCTTTTCTGCACTGTATTATACTTGCTGAAACTAATACTACTTCAAGAGAGAGATTTTTTTTTAATTTGAGCACAACTGCTCCCAATATTATATTATATTTTTAAGTTATGTTTATGTTTTTTTTGTATACATCTAACATTAGACTAAAATATCAATATACAACCTTTATTAAAAAGCTCATGGGATTTGTGTTGTAACAACTGGGATGTACACAAACAAATGATTTTAAAAGTTCCCTTTAGTCGTTAGTAAATTGTACAGACATGCCCAAAACATAACAAAGTACTCAAGATGATTTTATATTATTAATTACTGTTGTTTTTTCGTAGGTTTGTATTGTTTGAATTTTGAGAAATTTTCATATTTTTACAAAAATATCTTTGAGACGATAAAAATGTAGATTTGGAGTTTACTTATTTTAGTTGTAGTTTGAAGTAGTGTTTATTGTTCAATTTGAAACTTTTGTACCTGGTTATTTTAAGGGCCCATCTATATCTGATCCCATACTTATGTACTTGATAAATATTTTACATATCATTTTACTTAGAATATTGAGGCAATACCAAAAGCTCAGTACCAACAGAAAAAATAACACGAGGAAAAAAAATGTTACAAATTAGAATGAGTGGTGGCTTAAGGTGACAAGGCAAATATTCTTCATTATTAGTTCACTCTAAAAGTTACTTTTGTATTCATTATTTCTAGGCCCTAGATTACTTTTTTTTTTTTTTTTTTTTTTTTTCTTTGTGTGTTTTTTTTTTTTTTTTTTATTTTTTTTTTA
>CABFWB010000963.1:168449-203030 GCA_902151455.1 Timema bartmani
TTTTTTTTTTTTTTTGTCTTTTAGTAGTGGTGATATCTTGTCTACATATCACATCAACTTGTTGCAAATGTAGCATTAATAATATTGCTATCATTAACTAGCTAGAGAGCATGTTTATTATCAATATATCTTATATATGTGTGTATAGATATTATATTTAAATTACTGCTTGTATTAAAATATTTTGTTTAGAGTACATTCGTACTCTGCTTGAAAGATTTGGAAATACTTTTACCTTTTAGAAGCTAGAAAGTTACCATTAAATGCATTTATTTATCATTAAAATACCACCTATTATATTAAATAGTAAATCATTAGTATCATTAAAATACCACCTATTATATTAAATAGTAACACATTTATATTATGTTCCTTACTAGGATACTGATTGTGTTGTATTATTTATTTACCCTAGCGTTATTTTAAACATATCTTGAGTTCACTTTTTATCAAATACAAAGTGTTTTTTTTAATTCAGAACCATTTCATTGTCAACACTCATTATCAGCTATAAGATATATTGATACTAAAAATGGATCTTTTGAACTATTGAATAACTTTAACATACAATGTGACATTACCATTAATAATTTTCATTCATTTGCAATTGAGTTGAAATACCAACAGCTATTTATAATGTATATACAATATTAATAAGGTTAAAACATTGTGGAATATTGGATGAGAATTAAAAAAATTGCAATTAAATAATTTATTTATGACAGACATGGAATTATTTTTAAAAAAAAGTTACATATATATGCACAAAATATTTTAATTACTCACAATGTGCAGAAATAATGTAAAACAATATTCATGAACATTTTGATTACCTATTTATTATGGCAGTATTTATGTTTTGTTTTTTAACTTTCAGAGTTGCTCTTACCTAGAGTTTTATAACACACCAGGTATTATTTTAATTCTCCTGAATTTTTCTTCTGTATAATTGCTTTGTCAAATTTGATTTTGAAAAAGAACTTATTATATTGCTTAATATCTGACTGTTTAATAATTCATATTTAAAACTAGTGCATAGGTTGTTTAAATTATTTACAAAAAAACACATTAATTTAAATATACTTAGGAAAGAAATTTGTATGTGTTTATTTTTTACTGTAAATTATTTTATCACTGTGCTATTGCGTAGCCTGCACATTAAAAAAAATTGATTTGATAACTCATTTATTATAATAGAAAATTAAAATTATATTTCAATGTCAATTCTTATTTGCTCTTCATATTCAAAGATGTACCATTATGCATACCTTATATATGGATACATATGAACACAAAAACTAACCAAAACAAAATTTATAAACAACTTCTGGCACTTGTGTTGTGTAAATTAATTTAATAGTTTAACCAAATTTATTATTACATATTCATTAGAAAATTATCTGAAATTTTGATATAGCCTTTGATTAAAACATTTGTATGGCTATTTTATTGAAGAAACAACTCCATATTTGTGTTTATATACTAAAATAGCATTTATTTTAAACAAAATATTGAGCTTATTAATCTACATCTAGGTGGCTGTATGGATGGTCTTTGTATTCTTAAAATGAAGTGATGTTTAAACACCTAATTTTTCATAATTTTTTACGTCAACAATAAAAATCAACAACCCCCCATCCCCTTTTAAATATATTGTATCTACTTATATTTTAACACAAACAAATGCTAGTAATGTCAGAAATCTTAACATATCAGACCACTACTCCTAAAGTTGAGGCAATTTTTTTTTTAGTTTTTTTGTATATTATTATTAATTTTAATAGCATACAGGTCTTAATTTAAATAAAAAATTAGGTTGGAAATAAAAACCATTCAAATATTAATTCTGGATTTTGGATTGGTGGAGTTTTTGATTTAATCAAACATTTCATCACTTTGTGGTGTTAAAAGTTGGTTATGTATTTAGCTATTTTTTTTATGTTGTCTTATATTTTAACTTTTAAACAGCTCCCATTTTTTTTTATTCCATTTTAAAAATTTAATTGTATTCAAGTAAAATAATATTTTGTGGAATTTTAATATATCCTCTATATTTTGTTTTTATGAATAATTAATTCATTTGTGAATTATTTCATAAACTATGTTAACATTATCAAATTTCTTTTAAAATAATTTGATCTGTTCTTTGATAATGATTTAAATGAAATAATACTATCATCAATGACATATAGATATTATTAGCTTTAGCCAGATATTTTTCTCTTTGTGTGAGGAAAAGAGAAACACAATATGTGCATGCCAGTTAAAAATGACTGATTAATAAACTAATTTACTATATTTTTACTTTTAAATATTAGTATACTTGTGGTACAGCTACAGGTAGTGTAACACCAAATAAAACAATACTTTTGTAATATTTATTATTACTACTGTTAAGGTTAGAATTAATGATTCCATTAGTATAATTATATTTAAAATGTATTTAATTTATTTTTGAAAACTTTGTTAAAGTGGTGTCAACATTATTAAGCGTAATCAACATTAAAGCTAGATGCATCCTTTCACACTTACAACTTTGTATTTAAAATTAAAATGTATTAATTATTTTTTTCATACACAATAGATTTTATTTAGGTATACAATTTCACAAAACTGTCCTTGAAATCTTTTCCAAAATATATTAATTACCTATAAATTGTACTGTGTTTTTATGGTCATATTATATTTTCCTATAAAATGACACATTCCTCTTTACCTTAGGAAACACCTTTCTGATTGCCCATTTTTTATTTTATTTACTAAATATTTTATTTTTGACACAATATTTTATAATTATTTTTAAGAAATACCATCCTCTTATTGGATAAATAAAATTTCAAAAGGAAAACAAAGTTTTGTTGTCAAAATCATGTTGATGTGTTCCTCCAAATATTTTATTAAGTTTAGTTATTTCAAATCTGTATTTTTAATAGTTAATTTATAGTCAGCATAATACACCTATTGTAATATAGTAAAAAACAATAGCATTCACATTTCCATGTATTATGTAAATGTAAATAATATTGTTGATCACATATGAGCTACCTACTGTTTTGATAATTCATTATGGTGTGTGGGTGTAAAAATCATTTTAGCAACTCATAGAAACTTTTTTTTTATTTTTTTTTATTTTTTTGCTTATTGAAGGAAATGGATAGTGTAGCATTTTTATACAAATTTTAAACATTTTGTTTCAAGACTATATTTTGTGTAGGTGCAACACTGGGAGCTGTGTTCTTTTTTTAAAAACTACTTAATGACACAAATAAAAATTAATTGCCATATTGAAAGGTCTTAGTTTTGAGAAAAGTCATGGTCGTACTCAATTTTGTCATTTCTGTTAAATTTCCGTCGAGCTAATTTCAACTTCCATTGTTAACTTTAGTAAAATGAGTATGATCAAAAATACACTCAAAATGTGTATATAAAATATTTCAAAATAATTGCATAGGTACACTTAAAAGTTATCTCTCGCAATTCTTAGCAGTGATAGTTTCAAGAGAGTGGGGCTTTATTTTATTAATCTCAGTTACCATGCTCATTTCCTTTTAAATTCACTTTATTATTAACTATGGCAGATTTCCTGTAAAGCACATATAAATAGTAAGGTGCCTTAATTTTATACATCATCTACACTGACATTGCTTTCTGGCAATGGATTAACAAACAAGCATCTACCATCTATTCCAATAAATTAGATTACCTACCTCATTTACATAACCAAACAAATAATTTGTTTTTGGGACGACAAGAAATGCTATAACCTCACAAATAGACCTTCTTTGAATACTAACTGTAAATTATTTATGTTAGTATATTTTTACTGATTACTTAATTCTTTCACAGGTAAGCTTTCCCCCCAAACTAAGACTTTGTAATATAAAGCGGTGTTGAGAGTGAAAAGTTTATAGCTCTAATCCTTCTGCACCCACTCTCTCCGTCACACCCTTCTCCTCCTCTCCTTGGTAGTGTAATATCTCCATATCTACAATCACGAGTGTCAGCTTATTATTGTTATAAAACGGTGGCCCGCAGCGCCGCGAGAAGGGCGAGGGCGGCTGCTAAAGGGCGCTGGATGGGGTTTGCGGCATTGCACAGGTCTTCCTTGCAAGAGCAGTAGTTGGCCATCACGTCGTGAGTCCCTGCCCGGCGGATGCAACCGCGGTCACTAGTTTCCTCTATGTAACCGCAACCACGCACGACGCGAACCTTCCCGTACACTGTAAACAAACAGAATACAGTGCCGTGGCGTGGAGTGTTGCCAAGGTTTGCAGAGCTTGGTCCCCAACTTACCAATCATACATAGGTATTTTTCTGCATATCTCGCACGAGAAGGTTTTTTTTGACCGAAGAAACACTTGCCCCAGAAAAAAATACATTCTGTAGCCCTCATAAAAATGTGAGCACCAATATTACGAACATTCATTAGAGACAGCTACATTTTACAAGCATTAAAATATAAAACAAACAAAAAACATCACATCTGGCTGCGTCTTTAGAAAATGTTCTTTATTCAGATTTGAAAAAAAAGGCAGTCCTTATTTTTTTTTAACACCGCGTCTTACTACCCGTTCGGTTTATAAGCTTATGTACTAATTACGATAATGGTTTTAGGGCTTGGGAAGGATATATTTAGAGGAAGTGCACCCGAATGTGCGTGGAGGGAGGGTGAAAAACCATTTTGGATAAACCCCCCTCAGTACACCCGACCAAGATTTGAACCTAGATCTCCCCGTCTTTGGCAGTCTAGCCTACAGCGAGAGTGGCGCCTTCAAGAATGCGGCCATCAAAGTGGGTGAAATACATAATAGTATGGATTTTATTTGAATAGCTATTTGTAAACAAAAATAATACACTATATGAAATGTTTGACGAACATATAAGACTCTTTTGGCGTGGATTTAACGCCCCCAAAAAATGAATATAAGGAAAAACATCCTCCCTCCTCCTGCCTTAAATTACTCTTTTCATCCTTATCTCGTTAACATATTCTTTAATTGATCAAACTTAAAAATATCTTGACTGAAGATAAACTTCCGGTATTTACATTAAGTGTTTATGTTATAGATTTGGGATAATCGGTGAGGTATGAGGTATGACGATGTATAATTCCACCCCACCCCCCTTCCCAATCACTCGCCTAACCATATAATTCTTACAGAGGGCAAGCGGTAGTGTTGCTAACTTAGCTTGATTTCCCCATAGAGATCTATTTTTTATTCAGAAAGGATCTGGTGGTTAAAATATTCAAATAGTGGCAGATAGGGTATGTAGCTTTTTTAAAACTTACTCTAGCCTTTGTTTTAGCGGCAAAAAATAATTAATTTCGATGTTTATTGTATTATTTATTTTTAAGTAACCTACTGGCGAATCGAATAAATAAAATGGAAACTTAGTTTAACAGTGGTAGTGTTATTGCTCTTTTAAAGTGTGTTATAAAAGTATTTCATTTTAGAAAATATTCTAAATAGAAAACAGTAAGGAGTGATAATGAATGTAGCTAGGACTTAGATAAGAACCCAAGATAAGCACCAAGTAATATTATAAATAAATTAAAAAGATAAAATTAAAGAAATATTAAGAATGAAATTAAATGACTTTAGATTCAAATATCTGGTTAAATTGTGCTTATAATTAATAATAAAGTGTCAGATAATAACATACATTAAAATAACATCGTCAACACAGTTAATGAATAAAAAAACATCATTTGATGACAAGTCTAAAAGGTCTATAAACTAACAATTTAAGAAATACACTATTAACAATGAAAAATTAAAAATAATGCCCAAGTTTACAATACTGCCGTGTGAATAAATATTTAAAATAATTTTAAAAAACACAAGTTAAGTCAACATCCAAAGTTTTAACAACGGTAGTTAAAGTTCATGTTATAACGAATGAAACAATATTGAAGATGAAGATTGGATAACAGATCTAAGTCCAGTCTTGGTTATTTCCCGTTACTCCTTTTAGCAAAAAAACAGCGGTTAGACGAAAGCTGTTTTAGATATTGCCGACATGTTTTGGTAATCTAAGTACCATAGTCATGGCTACAAAGTTGTTGAGACGTAACACGAAGTGTTGTTAGCGCCTGTGAGGTGGAGACTCCACAACTACCGTTGTTAAAACTTTGGATGTTGACTTAACTTGTGTTTTTTAAATTATTTTAAATATTTATTCACAGGGATGTATTGTAAACTTGGGCATTATTTTTAATTTTTCATTGTTAATAATGTATTTCTTAAATTGTTTGTTTATGGACCTTTTAGACTTGTCGTCAAATGAGGTTTTTTATTCATTAACTGTGTTGACGATGTTATTTTAATGTATGTTATATTGTTATTATCTGACACTTTGTTATGAATTATAAGCACAATCTAACCAGATATTTGAATCTAAAGTCATTTAATGTCATTCTTAATATTTCTTTAATTTTTTTTTTTAACTTATTTATAATATTACTTGGTGCTTATCTTGGATTCTTATCTAAGTACTAGCTACATTCTAAAAGTATTTGTTAAAGTATGATGTATTCTTTCTCTTGATCGAGGTTCTAGAATACTAATTTGCAACAGGAATTTAGGCGGGTCATTATACTTTGAGCGTGTATTGACTTAATTAACTTAATAAGTAGGCTAACATTTTATATTCTTGGCCGAGAGGCCTCATAAACCCGATGTTTAAAATAATATCATTAGAATATGTAGATTTATTTAGTTAAAATCTAATGGAAAATTATATTATTTTGATCGCTTCTGGTGGGATTTTTTAAATAAAATTTGGTAAAATTGGCAAAAAGAATGTTGTCAGGCTTAGTTCCTCATGACAATTTGCTTCAAATCCCTGCGGGGAACAAGGATTTATTTAGTCTTCTCACGCGTGAAAGCAGATGAGGGAAAAGTAACCAATAGTTCACCATAGCGCGATCTCGGAGTCTTTAAGTATCCCACTCGCCTGTGAAATAAGATAAGACTCCCCTTTACCCCCCCNAAAATATGTATTGGCATTGAAAGTAAAATATCGATATTAGTAAAGTATCGATTCTAAAACATCCGCTTTAGTGGCCGAACGGTATAAGGTGTCAGTCTTGTGTGAGACTGCTCTCCATATGAAGGAGATAACGGAGTTCAAATCCCGGTCGGGTCTTCTGAAGGTATTTTTTTCTAAATGGTTTCCTACTCTCCTTCCACTCAAATAGGAGTAGATTAATAGGAGTAGATTATCTCTAAAATGCTTATTTTCTCATCCCTACCCCATTAGATTAATTATCATACATGCGTATAACCTGAACAGATAGTAGGACGCAGTGTTTTAAATATATATATATATATATATATTTAAAACACTGCGTCCTACTATCTGTTCAGGTTATACGCATGTATGATAATTAATCTAATGGGGTAGGGATGAGAAAATAAGCATTTTAGAGATAATCTACTCCTATTAATCTACTCCTATTTGAGTGGAAGGAGAGTAGGAAACCATTTAGAAAAAAATACCTTCAGAAGACCCGACCGGGATTTGAACTCCGTTATCTCCTTCATATGGAGAGCAGTCTCACACAAGACTGACACCTTATACCGTTCGGCCACTAAAGCGGATGTTTTAGAATCGATACTTTACTAATATCGATATTTTACTTTCAATGCCAATACATATTTTCGTCGGTACATTTACTCTTAAGAGTACTTAGTACTTACATTCCGGTATCAAAAAGAGACCATCGCTTAGCAATTACGAATGTATTTCAATGTAATATTTTTAACCCACACTCATATCCTGATTAAAAGTTCCTACTTTTCAGAAATTAGCTATAAACATATCAAGGCCCTAATTTACAACATTATTAGCAATAATAACAGTAGTAATTTAATATGAACTATGGTCATAATTATATCACTATTCCAATTTTGTATTTATTCTTATTATATTTGTACAAAAAGAATACAAAGTAGGCCTACATTTCCTGATCACACAGAGAACAGATTGAGGACGACAATTTAGAGAGCATTACGAACATATCATTTGGTAGGGTTTAATGAGTTCAAATATTTAGTCAACACTAAAGTAGACATTAGGAAAAAGATAGTTATGAAACGCATGCTATTACACGGTCAGTAAGTGGTAAGCATCTAGCCTGTTGTAAAGAAATGTAAAACTCAGAATATACTAAAATATGGTTTTATAGTTGTGAAACATGCACGATCATCCTAAAGATAACATTCTGGTCCCTCCCCTCTGAATGTGTTATACTGACCTTTCTGTATGTTTCCTCCCTAACATCTGAATGTGATATACTAACCTTTCTGTATAACAGTCTCCTCCCTAACATCTGAATGTGATATACTGACCTTTCTGTATAACAGTCTCCTCCCTAACATCTGAATGTTATATACTGATATTTCTGTATAACAGTCAGCTCCCTAACATCTGAATATGATATACGGACCTTTCTGTATGTCCCCTCCCTAACCTCTGAATGTGATATACTAACCTTTCTGCACGGTCTTCCTACAGATAATTGGCTGGTAGTCTTGAAGGTGCTCCAACAATGGCCTCATGCTACAGTTCACATCGCCTAGGGAGTACGCATCGAACGGGTCCGCGCACCTGGGATCGTACTCCGAGTTACAGTGGTAGCACCTGATGCTCTGGCCTGCAACAAAAACAATTCCTTCATTCATACAAATTCAATACTTGTCAGACAAGAGCTGCTATTCATTAGGATTCTTCATTTTGGGCTATTTATGCAAATGAAATTCTTGTTTACTATTCTGTATAGTTGTGCTTACAAATTCTAAACACTATTTGTAATAAATATTTTCACCACGAATACATTTAGAGCATCTTTCATAAAGTATAAACTTTTTTTTCGGTCAACATTGATGATATTTTACTATATAACTAGTGTTATTTTATAGGTATTAATAATATTTATTAAAAGTGATGGCTGAATTTTACATTACTTGGATTCCGAATATGTGAACGTAACTCTAGTAGCTTTTCATAGCTGTATTAGACTCGTCCGTTCGTACCTTCCCAAGGGCCAAAGCAAAACTTAGTTTGCCCGAACAAATTAAATATTTCTCCGGTAGAAACATATATCTTGATTTTCTTCACATGGTGATATCAATAGTTTTTGAATATCTGTCATGAGCAGAGTAACATTAGATGAGAAAATTTAAATGAAGAGAAAAAATTGTCATCAAATTTTAGGACACTCTTGAATGATGTTCGAGAACTGTTATAGATATTACCGATATACGAAGAAAACTAAACTCTAAATTTCGACTGAAGAATTATTTGATTTCCTTTGACAAAAAAGAAGGCATGATATAAAAACAGCAAAAAATACTACCCTTAACTCATGTGTCCTACACTCCCACTTTAAGGACATAAAGAGGGTGCATAGCATTTGAGTTCATAAAGATTTAAGAACTATTAAAAATATATTTCTTACGGAGTATGTAGATAGGGCTTAGCGCTTAACAGCTTCCTCGATACAAAACTTGAGAAAGAAACGTATTATATTCAACGTATGCTTTACCGGGTGCTTACATTCACCAGACGTTATTAAACCATATTTTAAATAAAATATCACCATTTTACTTCATGCTGGTTATTATTGTATAGTTATTGTTGGATAAATCTCAATTTAGTGGCGTTCAACATAAAAAAATAACCAAATAGATAATATTGGCTACTGACTGCCCATGCATTTGTTTTCCACTCCGTCCTAGCACCCGTTTGTATTAAACTCATATGTTAGTTACACTTATTGGGCTAGGAATGAGTAATTAAATTTTAGAGTTAGTTTATCCGCATTTGCGTGGAGGGACACGGTTTGGGTAAACCACCGTCATTAAACCCGACTGGGATTCGAGCTTGTATCTTCCGACACCGGCAATCCAGTCTAACATGAGAATGACGTGTTATACCATGAAGCCACCGATACGAATGACTGCACTTTAAACTGTTGCAAAATTAGTGGGTCGTATTTTATTATTTTAAAACCGCAATAGTGTACTTTTTCATTTTGGGTTCCTATATTATTTCCTCTTGCTCTGAACACGTGTTAAACTGGGTGAGATAACGCCGTTAGATAGATTTCGATGCAATCTATTGTACGTGAAGGATGACGGGTCTACATATCTGAATTTATTTCAGGCGTTGACTTAACTACCACTCAAGATCTTCCCACACAACCACGTTGTAATTATTGTGTATTACGTCATATTGTTTCAACGTGGGAGAAGTTAACATACCATATTAGAGTATTTAAAAACAAGTTTTGTTTTGTGTTATCCTTAGGGGATTCTGTTTTAATCCATTTCAGATTATTAATGTTGTTTTTAAACGATTCAAATATCGAAAGCTCTATAAATTAGTCTGATAGACATTTTTGGTTCGAATAACCTTCGTTTCTGTGACAAAGACAATTTTTAAAGAATGTCCTTTATGTTGTAGTCACCCCATCAATGAAGGGATGAAGATCAATATTTAAAAAAAAAACCTTTTTAGTTGACCGAGCATAGTGAGGTTATGTTTTACTTCGAGCATTTGGCATTTCATTTGTCTGTCCAGAACTTTTTTACGCAATAACTGCCAAATTCGTAGACAAATTTTAACTAGATATGGCAGGGGCATTCTTTTAACCTAGGGTGAATGGTGTATGTAGTGTAGATAGATTTTAAATCCGGTTATTCGTTTCAATAAAGCGGTCACTCAAAAAGTTATTTTGTTTGATAGCTAGCTTATCTCAAAAAATTCGAATTTAAAATTCTAAGCAGTTAATCGAGTACCTAGATCATTCTTTTAAAATTTTGACATATTATATTGTGAAACTGACATCTTAAGCCCTGTGAACAATGGTTATTCTCTGTGATTATGATTTATTATTGAATATGTTATTAATTTGTTTTCTGTCTAACCTGATCACTAAGGACATATCGACTTCAAATACAAGAAGAAATAATAGATTATTATTGTAGCTTGAGATCCAAAGGTAAATCTTAGAACTGTAGTAATAATAAGTACATGACATACATATATAGTACTGCGCACCTTAAAGAATTTCACCCCCTTCTATCTTAAAATATACATTTACTAAAAACTCATATGATTTGTGAAACTAAATAATAGGTCTATAAATTGTTGTAGAACACTACACCAAAGATCATAAATGAAATAATACACAAATTGTTACTTACTCTATAGCATTATAAACTAGGAACACTGTTACAGAAAAATTAAGAAAAGAGAAACATCTTTGACCACCAAAGAGAATAAATAAAAGATTATTGGCTTAAAAATATATTTCAAATAAAAGATTTTTATCTTTAATATTACTATAACTTTACAATGATAAGTTATTTTGTACAATATCTCAAATAGTTGCGTAGAAATGATGAAAATGGCAAAATTTCCCATATGTAAAGTACCCTCAAAGTAATTTTCATGAGAAAATGAAAATTGCCATCTTGTTTATAATGGTAAACAGTGTTTATATATAAAATTTAATCAAAATCGTTAAAACGAATTTTTTAGAAAATAGATTTTTATCTTTTTGCCCTTCAATAAGATACCCTTAATTTTAGAGTTGGATATCTAATTCCAAAAACACCTCTGGGAGACATTATGAAAACCCCAGACACCAAGATTTAGCCCAATCAGTAAAATAGTTTCAGCTTTAGCCCAAGGTGCGGACAGACAGATAGCATTGCGAAAACAACTTTTTTTGGTTTGGTCGACATTTATTAAAATCTTGAGTTCGATTTTTTTTTTTTACGATCACAATACTTTCTCTACGAGATTTCGAGAGAAAGTAAAAAGCTTCATTATTTGAGTTACAGACTAAATATATTGCCAACCCCTGTGGCATACCCTTTCTAAAAATAACCCCAGCCTATCATTAGTCAGTTGACTTCGTTCAGGAGCGGTGAGTCGCTCTAAAGGTAGGGTGCTGAACCTTTTAAATAAATAACGAGAGTTTGGGAGACACGATCTGGGATTCTCGTTTGCAACCATTTCGGTGTTTTATACTGTGTGGATTTCAAAACATCTGTTGCTCGAACAATAAAATTAGGTATGCACTAGCGTTCTTGATTCTCTGCACTGGTAGGCCAGGGTTTGACGCCTCACCTGGCATACGTTAGAGGTTTTTTCAAGTATGTTTTCTTACATCCCCTATTAAAAAGAATTTAAGTAATTTTGTTAACATTCCTCTTCGTCATAAATCCTGGGCTTGGCTAGTTTAAGTTATTAAATACTAATACAATGTTACCAAAACCTAGTCAAAATCTAATTTATGTAGATATACAATTTGTCCACGCAATTAGCAGCTATCGCGGAACAGACAGATTTTTGAGCATCTGCTAACTTGAAACGGATAACCGTATCGAAAAACAACGAAGACTTCATATACCCTGAAAAGTAGCAGTCTTACCTTCACGAATTACACTATGACCCTATCTTATAAGATAT
The DNA here is from genome assembly GCA_902151455.1 of Timema bartmani. Classification (NCBI taxonomy): domain Eukaryota; kingdom Metazoa; phylum Arthropoda; class Insecta; order Phasmatodea; family Timematidae; genus Timema; species Timema bartmani. The sequence continues at coordinate 180,936 of CABFWB010000963.1, forward strand.
ACCATAGCGGAATAATGCAAGGTAAACTTGCTACTTTACAGGATAAACGAAGGGTTGTTTATCCTAGATTCAAAGAATATTCCTGCCAAATTTTGTTAAAACTGATCCACGCATTTGTTAATTATCATGGAAGAAAACTTCCGGACAGACAGACTAAACGCTGAATAGTTAAATTAAAACAAAACCTAACAATTCTTTTGACATCCATCCCTTAGTGACAAGTTTATTTTTATCTTTATTTTTTGTAAAAAAGATGAAATAAAAAAAGAGCGATTATGGTGCAACCTTAAAATAGACAAACTAAAATAAATTTATGATGAACTTTCAGATTTCCCTCTTAAGATAACGTCTTTGTCAGTCCACCCGAAACTGAAGTTTCTTCTAACAAGGCTTGGAAGACTAGTGTCTCCATCACAGGTACAAGTATCATCAGGTTGGAGATGCGAAAAGGCCACGCGTTTGAATCTCAGTAGATGATTTTATATAGAAATTGATAAGACGAGGAGCGTGGAGAGTCCTTGAATCAAGAGATTTCTAAACTTCTACCCCATCTAGGGTAGGAGTGTTCCTAAGTGACAGCTAACAAAAGCTACCAGATCTACTATCCATTCTATAAACCATATTATCCGCAAAACCATATATTGATTCGTTGTCACGTTTAGCAGTCAAAACTTTCACAACAAACAGTATGCATTTCTTTTAACTGCCTATATATATTCTGATAGCTAGCTGTCAGTGACCACCATTCATACGGTGAATAGGCTCTTCTATTCTTTAGTAGGAATCCGATAGGAAGGAACTTTAAAAAAATATAAACCCGTTATTAGTAGTATACTGTAATTTCATAGGTATTAATATTTGCTATCCATGAAAATTAACATTTGCTGATCACAAAACTTTACTATAAGTATATGAAGATTCTTTTAAGTAACTTTTATAATTGTAAAAAAAAAAGTATCTTTCTCTCCAAATCTATCTATAGTAGTGTTAAGTTTATTAATAAATATTACAGCAAAAATGTTGTCTCAAATGGAGATAACTTTCCGTTTTCTCCCTGTATGAAATGTTCGCGTTACGTCACGATTGATATCGACTGGGAGCGGTGACGTCACCCCCGCGGCTGAGGTGAGACGAAGGGGTAGCGCTGGCTCTGGAAGAGGGCGATATCAAATCTACCTCAAGCACCGAAAAAAAATGGGGGGAGGGGGCAGACAATACAACACCGGCAGAATTTGGATGACGTCGGTTGAGTGAGTTGGCTGTTCGGGCTGAGAAGGAATGAAATTGAAGGGGGACAAAAGGTTTCTTGGAGACAAGCAGAAAGGAATTGTCCCTTTTGTGTGAAGCTCGAGCCAAGATAAGGCACGCGTAAGCCTCCATAGCGGTTATTCTTCCTTTCTTGGGGTAGGGGGGTGTAGGGCACGGTACCAGGACGAAAGAGCACGCGGAGAATAAATCAATTATATTATTTGAGAGGTTAAGTAAATCCTTTTTATGGGACACAATAGTTTAAGGGATGGATCTAAATTTACACTAGACCTTTATATAATGGAAGTACCTATTACATATATCTGATAAAGGAGCATGTTTCTACTTTTACAAAACAATAATAATCTGTCCCGCACTGGTAGGTGCACGGGCTGAATGTCACTCTCATTACATATTATCTGGTTTGCCAGTTATGGGTATTAAACCCCGACCGGGTATACAAAGGGTGTTATTTTTCCTTCATAAATTCCCGCTCTTTCTCCCCAAAATTATAAGTACATTTCCTCTTTATTCTGCCTTCTTAATCCCTATGACAGTAGCATAACTAAAATGGGTAGTGTGTCCCGGTGTGTGCCCGGACGAGTAGTAAGATGCGGTATATATATAAATCTTACTACTCTATATATATATATATATAGAGAGAGAGAGAGAGAAAGAGAGAGAGAGTAGTAAGATTCGGCGGATCTCTGTCTCACCAAAAAACCAAAGTTTTCATAAGCGGACTATATAATAAACGAGTGTTTTCACAGTTGTAATGTAATGTGTATACTAATTAGCTACCTTTGATCGAAATTTGATGTAAAAGGGATTCCGTCTCTTCTTAGAGTTTATCTTGCATAATATAAGGATGAGGAAAAAGGATAAATACTTTGATAATATCGATCTTTTCCCTTCGATACCAATACTTTTAACTCGATATTTTCTTTGCGATAATTTTACTCATTTGTGTACTTACTTACACACTGGTATCGGTTCGTATCCGATATTAGAATAAAGTATAAATTATCGATACTTTTCTTTCAACATTGCCCAAGTGTGAGCAAAGAAATTAAAAGATGTTCATCCTAGGCAGTGAATGTTCGCAGAGAAGGCAATTAATGATGTTTTATTCGAAGCTCAATTAGGAACGTTACATAAGGACTTAGTAAAAATAAATGAAAGTTTTCAATTAAAAAGTCCAAGCCTTTTTATTCATCTACTTCAGTCTACAAATCAGACCAGTCAAATTCCTTCCTACAACAACACACCCTCTCCTTATCATCACCAGCATTCAAACGAGCCAATATACTGTCAGCCTAATCCAAGTGAAACACAGTTAAATAATTGTCAGCCCTCAAATGAAGAGCATAATTTAAAGTCTCTAATTTTCTTCATACACTGATAATACCATTTTGTAATTGTAATTGACAAAAATACCATGTTGAACAACCTTAATAGCAATTAAATACATGTATATTAATTTTGATTAAATCTGTGTTAAATATTATACAAGTAATGCTTTATTCATCCACCTATCATTTATGTAGTTTTGCAGAACTTTTATTAGCCCTTCACATGTTTCCAGGACTGAATAGCTGTATAGTTATATAAAAGTATTGCATGTAAGCGGGCCTGTCAGCTATGTCTGGTGGGCCGGATTTGGCCCACGGGCCGAGAGTTTGCGAGCCCTGATCTAGAATGTTAATTATGTCAAGGAGGGATTTGAGAGTAGACACGAACTAATAGAGTTGTCTAGAAATCAAATACACATAAATATATAAAAATGTAACATAGATTTTTAATAACCCTTATTTTACAAACAAATCATACAATAATAATTTACCTTTCTACCAAACGTATTGCTTTTTTTTCACATATTTTTTATTATTTGTTTTTATTTATTTACAAACATTCATTGCATGAATTTCACATTTTGCCTTCATTGCTTAAATACTCGTAAAATCGTGCCCTGGTTTGTTTAGCATTGTGTGAACTGTTTCTATGGGACGTATCTTGTAAAGATAATAGAGTGCACTCACCTGTACTGTCACTGCTACAAGGGAATTATGTGTTGGCACTTTTCTTAAAAAGAAAATTGTGTAAATAACAACAAGCCAACGTAATTATGGTAGCTTTTCCTGGCTCTAGACATATTGGTTTCTGGAATACTCCAAACCTAGTTGACAGTATCCCAAAAGCGTTCTCAACTACTCGAGCACGAGATAAGCGTTTGTTATATTCCCGCTGTTCACTGGTCAGAGGTAACTTCATTGGATAAGTCTTCAAGAAATAATAATGTTTTCCTAATCGAGTTAGACCTCCACTTAGTTGTTTCCAACTTGAGTTAGAACAAGTTCGGTCAGTATTACTGTCATTAATACTGACCGTGTAGGGTCATGCCATCATTATCGTTGCAGTTGACAATACTGATGGAATTACTGACAGTATTACTGATCGTGTAAGGTGCCCTCAAACTAAACTGAAATAGAGTATTTCTGACACATTCAGTACGTTATAAAGACACACCCTGTGTGTTATTAACTATTGGAAGAACTTTGCGAGTCTAGAGTGATCTAGACATATTCAAAACGTTATGAGGACACACCCTGTGTGTTATTAAATTACTGGAAGGGTATTGTGAGAGTAGACTAAAGGTAGGCATCGATTTTTACCCCATCGGTCTACAAACAGCACGCACACTTGGTACACTGGTACACTCTATGCCACACAAACATTGTACCCTCGGTATGTGGTCTACCAACTTTGTATATTATTTTCCCAGGGTAATACTCTATTATAATTAGCAAGCTCGTAATTGTAGTTCCTTCTGAAACAACTTAGACATGGTGTTAAATCTTGGTAAATTACACTTTTGCTTACGTTCTTTTTTAGTATTTTCATGCTCCGTGTCTTAGTACGTATCCGGGCTATCCACATATTTTACTTTATTAACAGGAATCGAAAGGTAGAATTTAGAGGAAACATACCCGCATTTGAGTGAAGCTAGAACATAAAACCATTTAGCAAAAGTCACCTTCAGTTCACCCAGCTGGGTTTCCAACCCTGGCCTCCCCACGAAAGTGACGCCTAATACCACGTGACCACCAATGCGTTTATTATTTTTGGTACTCCACATCAATTATCTCATGGAAATTTATATTAATTTAAGTTTAACGGTGGCAGTGAGATGTGGTTCGAATCCCGGTCCCATGTCTCATAATGTCTCGCCATCTCTCGCCATGACACACCATGTCTTAACATGTATTACCATACCTCTACCATGTCTCACAATGTCTCGTTATGTCTCGCAATGTCTCGCCATGTCTCACCATGTATAGCTGTCTCACAATGTCTCAACATGTCTCACAATGATTCAACATGTCACACAATGTCTCACCATCTCTCACCATGCCAAACCATGTCTCAACAACTAGTGCAATAACTTTACCATATCACACAATGTCTCACCATGTCTCACAAAGTCTCACCATGCCTCTTCTAAGCATAAAATAGTTATTTAGATCAAATTAGTGATCATTAATTTCAAAATTATTACTAAATCAAGCCTAAAATAACCGTTTTTATCCCCAGACACATTTTCGCCCAAACACACAGAATTAAAAAAAATACATGGATAGGTAAGTTGATGGATATATAAACGTTTCTTTCATTTTTCATTTGTTCGGTTGTGGATTGTGTTTCCAAATTTGCCCCAATCTTCGTTATATTGATTTGGAGTTGGACCTTTAAATATGTAGTGTTTGTTCCCTAGGTATTACCCTCCTCTAGATACATAACTGGATATAACGAGCGTGCAAGGTCTCTTGGGTAATATTGTCCAATAGTTTACATGTGTCTGTGTTGCAGGAAGTTTAGCTTGTGGTGCCTGCTAGTCCGGTCAGATATTGATCCACCAGGGACTGTACTCCCTTAGGGGTACACTACGCTACCAATAAATGTAGAACTCCATAGGATCGGTTATTGTATTTGGTTTGGGCACTACAGAGAGAGGATTTTTTTCCCCACGGCTTAACTCTTCCTAATCCCTAAAACCATTAGCGTAATTAGTACATAAGCGTATAACCTGAACGGGTAGTAAGACGCGGTGATAAAAAAAACTATTAAAAAGTGTTCAGCCGGGTGTTGAACGTTCTAATTTGATATAGTTTTGGTGCTGCTTGACCGTGAGAAGACTGGGGCAGAACTGCTATTATTATCTATAAACTTGTAATGTGTGTTATAAGCAACATAGGTGATTGAATCGTTAAGTTGTTTTAAGTAATTATTGTTGTCGACTGTTACTGGATATTTTCTTGTTTTTTGATGTCAAGAATCATTGTGTATACACATTTTTATTTAATAGCTACAAATCAACATAATTCCCAACATAATATCAAAGGTATGAGTAGTCCAGTGATACAGATACCATCCATCTCTAGGGCAACCCTCAAAACTCATACCTCACCAAAATTAAATTCAAGATGTATTCCTACATTGCTAAATTTAAATTTTGAATTGAGTGCTTTGGAACCCCTCATTCACCCCCACTAAATTGAAACCTAGATGCGTGCCTATATAGGACACGAGGCATTTTGATTACTTGAAATTTACATTACAAGATACGACAAAGTAATGACGATAACTAATAGTTCAGGGAAATCCTTCAAAGACAAATTAAATCTGTTTCGTATCAATCGTGTGCCGTCTGTGAAATATACTCAAGAAAAGGTTTTCAGGCGAAACATTCAAGACTGAGTCTTAGGTGAAAATTGTTGGAGAATTTGGAAAGTTGTATCAGAAGTAGTTTGAGGGATTTTGACATAATTTTACGAACAAATGTGTTCTCATCTCATCTTTGATGCAAGTATTGTACAAGAGTTTTACCAATGAATTAAATTATCACCGATTTAGAGGACGAATCGAAATATTTTTCAGATTAATCTTATAAACTATAGATTCCTTTCTGATAATAAATACCCCGAACTCAGATTGTCGAATACTAAGAATGCATTTATTCGTGTGAGCACATGTTTTTCCTCAATCAGATAACAGAATATTTACCATTTAATTTGAAAGGTTTAGTCAGAAAAATGGAGGGTTAAAATGAATGCACGAGAGGCAGGGAGTTGAGGGGAAAGATAAAGAATTGTGAATACTGGAGATTGAGTTTGGTAAGTAATAATTAGTCAAAGGCAACTTTGTTTGACTGACAAAACAATAACAGGGCGATGGTGGGAAAAATCCTTTAGACAATACAAACATATTATTTGAAAAATTGTGAAAAATTAACTAACTTAAAGTTAAAATAATTAGTTGGAATAAAGCTCATGCAGCCTTCTGACCCAAGGAGAACGGGATTTAAAATAAGAGGAATCATTATTCTTAAATTTCTTGAACGAATATAATTGTAATTAAATATTTTTCTTATATTTTTCCTTAATTAAACTTTATCTCTTTGTTAATTAGATTTTCTTCTCCAATTTCCTTGTTTTAACTAGTTTCACTACTAATAATATCAAACTATTCAAACTTAATTAGTATCTAGAATCATCCACTTTTCAAAACATAAAACTATTATAATATTTCTCGCTTCTCCTTTATAAGGAATTACATATTTAATTTAATGTGAGCATAATTATTTTTATAGTGTTTTTATGTTTGTAGTTTAACAAGGTCTCTTGAACACATATGTCCATTTTAATGACTTTCAATATGTAAATTACTGTATTGCTGTGTTCGTGTATTTTGACTACTTGTTACCTATTATATAAACAATTATTAACAAGCTTTATCCTCAAAAATAATTTCAACTTTTATTCGATTGATTTCTTAAAATTTTGAAATATTTCCCCTTACCAAACTTTTAACATGTGTTTCAAAAATACTATTTTTCGGCTAAGATTGATAATATTTCACAAAATTATTAGTGTTATTTTATGTCTATTAATAATATCAATAAAAAGTGACAGCTGCAGGTAATATGGCTTGACGTATGAATATGTGAAAGTATTTATAGTAACTTTGATCGCTATCGTGTTTGACTATAACAGCCGTACCTCGAATCCCGGCTAGGTTCACTGGGTGTTGGAATTTATGTTCCCAATATGTTTACCCATCCTCTTTCAATACGTATTCTGATGAATATATTTAAAACTTTCAAAATCTTTACCAGTTTCCCTCAGATTAGATTAAGTCTCTATTGAGAGAAACTATTGCACTTGAGCGTACAAGAGACCAATCGATTTGACTAATACAGTGGCGGGCCGAAATAGAAACACATTAAAACGAAACCTGACAGTCATTGATCAATATTCACTGACAGCGAGCGTAGATCAACTTTACTTTGATGATGATAATAAATTAGCTGTCCGTCCCTAAAGATTACTCTGCACGTTAACGACACACTCAGGAGAGCAGTGCAAGCCTGGCAATTCCCTCTCCCCACCAATCATGTCCCAAAGATCTACAATAATTGTGAAATAAAACAGCTGTATTATAGAGTATTCTTTAAACTTAAAAAATGACACTTGGAAAAAGAAATGGAACCCGGGACCATTGGCTTAGCACAACCAATATTCTACCATTGAGATATACATGATTAGTGCCATGCTTCAGGGTCAATATTCAGTCACAGTTTAAGGCATATTCTGTAATGGACGTGTGTACATCGTCGGATAATTATTATTATTATTAATATTATAACCGCGTCTTACTACCCGTTCGGGTTATACGCACTTACGCTAATGTGTAATGTTAGGGTGATTGTGAGATGAGATGGAGGACCTACAGTTTAACGTGGAATCCGAACCACGATGGAGGTCTGGCATTCCTCACATTCACAAGTTGTGATTAATACACGTATTGTCAGAGGTGAAGGAAGGTGTTTGGCAATCAGATAAATCTGTGCCAGGACCGTGGATTGAGCCCCGGACCCTCAGCACAGAAGTCTGACACCTTACCCCTAGACCTCCAGGTCACCTCGTCGGCTGATATTGATCTCGGGAATGGCTTCATACCGCCTTTACTATACATTGTACAGTACATACATTATACATTGTACTATACACTGTACATGAACGTGGATAACACGGAGAAAACTAACGCTTGAACCATTAATTATTGTACATGTGTCTGTGGTATCAATGGTAGCTCATGGTAGCCGGTGATTCCCACACATCCACCACAGGCTCTTACCCTGGACAAGGGATCAAACCTGAGTATCTCATTGATAGAAAATTGGCATGCTAAGTCAATGGTCCAAAGTTATATTCCCGTATCGAGGTGTTATTTTTTTACGAATTTGATACTTATTACTTAATGTGGCTATTATATGTAAACAAGTATATCATTTCAGTTTTCCAACTTTTGCTTTCCGTGTAACTTACAATTAACCGTATAGGAGTTGGTTTTCTTCATTTTATAGATCATGGAAGAGATTTAGATTGCGTAGGATACATTTTAAATTCGGGCTTACGACTTTATATTTAAAAGATATATACCTACACACATTCAAAGTGTTTATAAAATTCCCAATTGGTAAAAAAAATATTTACCTAAATAATAGTTTCGATACGTGTTACACCACCTAAAAGTAAATTTACGATGAACCACTGCAGCACACAATCAATGTTTGTTAATGTTAGCTTATTCTAATATTATATGGAACTATTTGTACAGTTCCTTTGAATAGTTCCTTTGAGCTAGAGGTGTGCGAAGTCCACTTTTTCAATTCGAAGCGAACTCGAATCGAATATTTGAAATATTCTCGAAGCCTAATCAAAGTTCGAATATATATATATATATATATATATATATATATNCCTAAAATTTTAGAAATTACCCACTATATATATATATATATATAAAATTATTTTATGCTTGAAAATATTATATATTATGGTTATTTATTTTATTTTATTGACTTGGAAAATGTTATATTGCTCATTTTTTGTAGTATTTTTTTTGCTTTGACAAATCAAGTCTTTATAACAACACAAAATTCAATTTCTTAAGATTTTTTCCATATAAATATTAATCTGTATTGCACTCAGAACGGCTATAATTAAACATAAATGAAGTAATTTAGCGCTCAAGATTTTTAGTGGCGAAGCTTCGAAACCAGAATTGGTTTCGAATCGAGGTCGAAGCCAAGTCGAAGTTTCGAAGTTTCGTACTTTGAACCTAAGTTGATTGTGTGACATCACGGAGTAAGAATTCTACTCTGTGACCGGTAAAACGTGCGTGAAATCTACCAGTAAGCAGAGTGGTCTATATAATTTAATGAACGGGGTTTATGGGGGTAGGTAGAAGAGTAGGGGAGGGACGTGAGTCACCCCGAAATGTTCTGTTATCGACCCACGAGCAAACCGGTTGTGAAAATAAATACAGTGTGATACGCAACACTTTGTTCATTCTTACGCCATTTGTGTGTGAACATATGAACCTGCTAGTCGATTGAGTACACCCTAATTGTTAGAGGTATAAATATACATTACCACACATGTTAGACTCTCAATTCTCTTTTTAGCCTAAGTATAGCTTATAAGCATACATATATTTTTTGACACTATATGATCATATACATAAATTATTGGACCAGTAATGAGAAGTGACTATTTATAAAGTACCATTTTAGAAAACATTCTAAACAAGTTGAAAGTAAGGAGTGGATTTGATTTATAATATAATACTTAAAAATATATAGAAAGAGTTGATTGATAAATTTTGTTAAGTTGGTTGATATAAAAACAAAATTGCAGATCAAAATTTATAATTATGTTATGGTGCTAACATATTGTCAAAATAGTGAACATAACACATTTAATAAAAATAATTCATCATCAATTTAGCAGTATATCGGGTGATGATAAGTCTAAAATATATTAAACACGTTAAAAATGTTTTAAGCCTTACAAATAACAAAAGAGGTTAAAAATAAAATGATTAGTTGATGTGTGTTCAGATTTCAATTTTTTATAAAAATTATAAAAAAAATGGTAAAAAGTTAACATCTGCAAAAAGATTGGTTGAGTATTAATATACGACGACTTTAGAAAATGAATATTTGATGAAACTATTTTAAAGTATAGATGATTAATAGAGTTGACAAGCATAAATTTGTGTTTTCAAATACATCCATCCTAAAGAACCCCTTTTCCGGTGGCTGCTTCGACCATCGAGAAAGTATCAATCGCTGTCAAGCCACACAGCTTAAAATACACTGGCCTGTGTCGTTTTATGGAACTCTGTCGTCATTCTGCCTATGCTTATAGGACCTACTCATTTCCGCCCTTGACCTACAACCACCCTTTTTCATGTCAATAAGAAAGAGAGGAAATAAAACTCCTAAACTTCTTATCTCAAGGTAAAGAGGAAAGCTCGCTGCTAGTACTCAAATATCTTAACATATTATCTTGTGAGCCTATCAAAAAATGAATGCATTTGTTAGAGTAAGTTTAAATCTAGAGCCCTTTTTTCATCAAGCTTATTTTCAAAGCTCCAAAAATATGCTTAAAAAGTCGTTGAAAATGAGATGTCACATTTTAACACAATTTAGTATATTAATAAAATCAAAAATAAATGGCTGTTAAGGAAAAATAGCCTTTTAGGAATCTTTCGACTTTATTTTGGTGTGAGTCATATTTTGAAATAAAGCTTCGTATAATGGCGTATGATACTATCTTACAGGTTAAACAAAGGGTTTTGATGAGACATCCCCATTTTATCATATGGCTCCAATACATTTTACAAAATTTCACGCATTCACAGTTGAGAGGTACAAACAGACTTTGTATCCTTCCTCGTTTGTAGAAACGCTTGACCCGGTGATTTCCATCTCGAGATCAACAAGAGTGAGCTCAGAGGACTTTTTTGCCATAGTTTGAATTAATTATCTCATGTTTAAACAATAAGGTTTTTCTAATGGATTACTAGTCGTCTAGATAATTTAATGAAGGGGTTTAAGGGGGTAGAAAAGAGAGTTTGTGAGGAATGGGAGTCACCCCACTAGTAGGCAAAATATCACTAATGAATGGGGTTATGGTTAAGACCACCTTATATTAGTTGTTCCTAAAACAAGCAAGAGCGTTTTTATTGCCTCACTATTTGTAGTAAGTCAGAATTAGCTTTTTAAAACTCAATATTAGTTAACAAACTCCGTAAGTATTTCTTTAACATAATCTAAAATTATATATTGATATCAATACCAATTTTGATGCTACAGCTTCAAAAATATTTATTATATTTTTTCCCCCCATTTACAAGTAATAATTGAGATATTTCACGTGCAATTTTTAAACTGATTGATATTTTAAACCTGTTGTTAGGATCATAAATACTTTCGCCGGAACTTTAATAAGTAAAGCGAACAAAAATATGTATCCTGACAGCACATTTTAATTAGAGCCATAACTATCCTCGTGGTATGGTGGTCAGAACATATGGCTGTTGACCTAGAGGTCTCAGGATCGATTCCCAGCTGGCACCGGGGATTTTTCTTGAAAGAAGAATAATTCCCATGGTCACCAGGCTTTGGTTTATTAGACTTAAGTTAGGTTAACATCTTCATTGTTCATTGACTTTACCCCATCATATTCACATTCACCATCACCTTAGCTCATCGGGACGTGGAAAAAGCCTCTACGGAAAGGATGCACGATTAATATATTCGAGCGTCCCCCGGGCAACGGTACATTAGTACTGGCCAATATTTCAGCAAACTGAGTACAGAGAGCTATGTAGCCCTGACCTACCTTTATTATTATTATTATTATTATTATTAATTTCCATTAAATAAACATTTTATCCACTCGTTGTCTTGCACGCATTATTTGGCTATGTCCTTCTCAAGTCATGTATACAGCTACACCTCATATCATGACGGCAACATTCCACTTCATTCAAACTCACAATTATTTTGGATAGTATGTACGGTAATCTTAATATTTTTGTCGCCAAATTTTAAGGTGGCAACAGGTGTTACAGAGCATCACATAGTCGCTAATTTACTTACAGCATCGCATTAATAGCAGTGGTGCAGTAAGTTTAAATTGCAATACTATAGTTTATTAATCATATAGTACCAGAAATTTGTATTGCCCATTTTATTTCCACAAAAAGCTGGTGTCATTTTGAAAGATAATTTTATCAATCATTTTGACGCAAAGTGTTAGAAAAAAATACAATTTCATTCATAAGTTTCTCTGTCTATATAGTCTGCCATCTCAACTTCTTGACTATGAGTGTCAAAACGATTTCTCATTTTCATGAGCAGACTTTTATATTTAAGAACTTTTCTTCCAAATGGATCGATGGTCTTGAGTCTAGTTTGAGTTAATTAGAATCCCAAATGGTTATGTCTAAAACGTTGAAGAATTTGCAAAGATGTAAGTGTTTAATAATTCTTCCAAGAACGCGACAAATCTTCTTACTTACTTACTTGTAAACCCCCACCCACCCCACTAGGTTGCATTTTTAAGGATTAATTAAACTTTTCAGGAAAACTGGGATGATATTTCAATGTTGTTTAAATTAATCTTTCTTTGTAATTATGTTGGGACAAAACTCTTCCCATCTCCAATTATGAAATAAGATCATCAATTTAATTTCTAAAACAAAATTTACCTACATGACCAATACTTGCAATCTATAATATCACATATTCTGAAATGCTTTTTTTTTATCCATACGATTAACACCAATGGTTTGTTTTTCCAATCCACGTCTTACTACCCATCCGGCATTTATGCATTTTACTTTGCTAATAATAGAATGAGGAAGGTAAAATTTTAAAAATATATACCCTGAATTTGGGTTTATATGGAATAAAAAACCATTAAGTAAAACCATCCTTAGCATACTCGTCCGGGATTCCAACCCCGACCTGCTGGGAACCTGAAAACCTGACTCGATTAACTTGACATTTATTCCGAGTGTCCGCCGGTGTGCGAACCAAGGCTTGTAACGGTTTCACGAAAAGGGAAGGAATAGGAAAGGTATAGCTCAAAGGAAATATGGCCCGCATTACCTGGAGAGGGATGATAAAATCACAATACTGTATCACACATGGAAAATCACCCTTAGTGCATCTGTCTAAAATATATTCTTAGCATTTTATCTAACTAAAGATTTAAAAAAATGAAACTCTTCTCTTGAATATATTTTGTGAAGTTCTTTCCTTTTAAACAATAACTTTTTCCTAAAGCTATTCCGAGGAAACCTGCATCGGTGGACATGACTATGTCAGACTTATTTTGTCCTAGTTGCCGGTGAGGTAAAGGTCCAGGATTTGAATCCCGACTGGGTGTAATGCTAGAGTTTTTAACTTAATGATCTTCCACTCTTTATTCATGCAAATGCACGTACATTTTCTATCAATTCTACCTACCCATCAACTTATTTAAAATGTGAACAACCTGAATGGTTAGTGGCTAGTGGTCTTAGCATTGCGGGAGCAGTTCTTGTTAAGGCCTATTTTAATCATAATAGTAATAATAATACGTTTATGATTGTTGATGCCGTTTTGAAAGACATATTTGTCATAGACGGAAACTTCAAAGGGTCGAACTAAGTGCACTGGTAGATCGGGGTACTGAGGGTGGTTTTCATAAATGGGTTTCCACTCTCCCTCTACGCAAATTCGAGTACACTTTCTCTAAATATAACCTTTTTCATTCCTAAATAATTAACCTAATTAGTACATATATGTATGCATTTAACCTGAACAGATAGTAAGACTCGAGGCTAGAAAAAAATCTCGACGATGGAACGTGTATTTAGTCGGTGGCTGCATGGTCTAAGGCACTCTTGCAGTAGACTAGACTGCTGATGACTGGGAGCTTGAGGTTTTAATCTTGGTTGAATGTACTGATGTTCTTTAAACATGTTTCCACTCGGCCTTCACGCTAATGCTGGTGCACTTCCTTTAAATATAGCCTTCCTAATCTCTAAAACCATTAGCGTGGTTATTACATAAGCGAACGGGTGCTAAATTTTTTTATAAATATTAAATTGTTTGAAAAATATATCGTCAACTTAGAATTTAACACCAAAGGTATATCTATATCAAAGGAACATACTTCTAGCCCCAAGTATAAAGCACCTACCTTATAATCATCACCTACTGAGAGTGATTATAAAGTACGTGATGAAGAAGTATTATTCATCTTAATACAACTTTCATCATTGCAGTTCAATTCAACTAGTAACCTATAGATGTTAGATGGCTGTAATATATACCCTTGGAGCTATACTCCTGCCAAAGAACTGTAATAATCCTTGAATTCAAGACTGCTTCTGTAATTGCTGTGGTGTCTGTGGATATGGTTTGCTTGTGTGTTTGTGCAGTCCAATTTTAACTAAAAGGGTAATTTAGAAAATGCAATTATATTTTTTGGTCAACATTGATTACACTTTACTATATAATTAGTGTTATTTTTAAGGTATTGATGATATCTATCAAAAGTGATAACTGAAGATCACATGATCTAACGTATGAATACATGGAAGTAGTCTAGTAACGTTTCTCGCTGCCAATCAATGCTCTTGCTATGAAAATTAGACTGTTTCTTTGTGTGTGTTCCTTCTTTTTGTGTGTGATTGTTTTTGTGATTTATGTATGTGTCTGAGAGAGAGAGAAATAAAGAAAGTGAATAAAACTTTGTACTGTACATATGTTGATTCTTAAATTATTATTATTATTAGCATCACGTCTTACTACCCGTTCGGGTTATACGCACTTACGCTAATGTGCAATGGTAGGGTGATAGATGAAATGGAGGACCTACAGTTTAACGTGGAATCCGAACCACGGTGGAGGCCTGGCATTCCCCACATTCACAAGTTGTGTTTAATACACGTCTTATCAGAGGTGAAGGAAGGGTTTGGAAATCAGATAAATCTGTGCCGGTACCGGGGATTGAATCCCGGACACTCAGCACTGAAGTCTGACACCTTACCCCTAGACCACCAGGTCACCTTTGATTCTTAAAAATCAATATATCAGAAAGTGCTTAGGAAAGTGTACATATTAATAAACACGCTTTTAACTTGTTCGTTGACGACAAAATAATTAGAAAATATGGTTATTTAAAGACGGATTGAAGTTATCACCAAAGAATTGTTATAGTTTCACTGTAATTTTTTTTTTCTTTTCCCACCTCGTCTTACTACCTGTTGAGGTTATACACATATATAATAATTACTATACTTGGATAAGGATGAGGATGAAAGCATTTTAAAGGTAATCTACCCGCATCTGCAAAGAATAAGAGTGGGAAACCATTTAGAAAAAAACACCCTTAGTAGACCTAACTGATATTCGAATTTGGCGATCTCCGTCATCAGCAGGCCAGTCCAACACGAGAGTGACGCCTTAGACCATTCGGCCACTGAAGTGGGTTCACTTTCTTTTATTTACTTTAGCTATCCCAAGTAAATATTATTTAGGACCATTGAAATGTCATTAATTATCAATATGAAAATAAACGAAAGAATTTTTTATTGATTAGTTTACAATATTTTCCGTAGTATGTCCCAAGATGTATTAATATTTAGTATGTTTTACATCCACTTCGGTGGCCGGATGGTCTAACGCGCTACTCTCACAGTGGACTAGACTGTCGATGACGGTGAGATCAAGGTTCGAATCTCGGTCGAACGTACTGAAGGTGTTTTTTTTTCCAAAATAGTTGTCCCAAATGATTTTCCACTCTCCCCCCACGCCAATGCGGGTACACTCTCTATAAATATAACCTTCCTAATCCCTAAAACCATTAGCGTAGCTAGTAAATAAACGTATAATCTGATCGGGTAGTAAGACGTGGTACTAAAAAAAAAGATGTTTTCCCAAATCATTTTCTGCAACATAAATAAAATATTTACTCTTACACCACGTTCAGTTCCAAAGGAAGCCAAGGGAAAAGGGTACATATATTTAATTGACTCGAATTAGTTCTTCCTTGTCCCACGCGGACCATAATATATCATATTAAAGATGTTCGAGCGAGGGTTGAACTATTTTGTTGTTTACACCACGACTGGAATGTCCAAATTTGGAAAATTTAGGTTGGAATGTAGGGATTGTGAGTTAAGATAAGATTTTTGTAGTTTTTTTTTTACAGCAAAAGTATTTTTTTGTCCAAAATAAATAAACTATTGCTCCAGTAGAAACACTAAAGTTTAATTTCCTTCACATGGTGACCTCGACATTTCTTGAATATCTGTCAAGGGTATCCTGGAATTTAATGACAACTTTTTCTTTTCATTTAAAAAGTTTCCTATCAATTTCTAATATGATCATGACAGATATTCTAAAAATGTTGAGATTACCATGTGTGGAAAATTAAACTTAGTATTTTTACTGGGGAAATATTTGATTGATTTTGTCTAAAAAAAATATTGTTTTTTATGAAAACTTCAAGAAACACTGTCCCCTTCCTTCCTACTTTAACTCCCTAAGTGCAGCCGGTTAGAATTGAACCTTGTCTTCCGTGTCATGAGCACACTAGCCACTTACCTAAACTCTCTAATCGTATATGCTAAAGACCAAACATAGGGAGTATGGGTTGATAGAAGGGCCGTGGGTACATAGGGTGCCCAACCGCTGCAGGCTGAGCGGGCTTGACCCTTGACATTTACCATTCCCTCCCAGCTCTCTCACTACCCCCCCTCCCCCTCCATCGCTCGCCGCTCTGCACCAATCGATATGCCGCACAAGACGTGACGTCACCGTGGAAGAGCATGTCGCTACCCTGCCCCCTTTAAACATTACTATGCTAAACTAGAAACAACGTGGTGAGGGGTAGTTTCATAGCGGGGGGGTGGTTACAGGAAATAATCAAAAGATATCATGAGTGTTGAGGTCCAACTCTAGGATACTGTAGAGTAGTCGCATGTGAATCCTTTTCCTCGCTACTATCGAGATATCCATATTCTGGTCCAACTCTCGGTTACTGTCGAGTAATCACATGCGAATCTTTCTATTGGCTTCTGTTGAGGTATCATATTCTGGTCCAGCTTTCGGCTGTTGCATGTGAGTCCAACTCTTGGTTACTGTCGAGTAATCACATACGAATATTTCTATTGGCTTCTGTTGAGATATCATATTCTGGTCCAGCTTTCGGCTGTTGCATGTGAGTCCAACTATCGGTTACTGTCGAGTAATCACATGCGAATCTTTCTATTGGCTACTGTTGAGGTATCATATTCTGGTCCAACTCTCGGCTATCACATGTAAGTCCAACTCTCGGCTAGTGTTGAACTATCACATTTAGGTCCAACTCTCGGCTATTATTGAGCTATACATATAGGTCCAACTCTAGGCTATTATTTAGTTATACATGTAAATCTAACTCTCAGCTAGTGTTAAACTATCACATACAAGTCCAACTCTTGGTTATATCCAGTCTGATACCTTAGCTCAGTCGGTAGCGTGTCTGTCTAATGAGCTGATGGTCTCGGGTTCGATTCCTGACATGACTGAAAAATTACTATCGGTTATATGTGGGTTGCCCCCGTTCATATTGATAAGATAACAGCTGGATAAAAATAAAGGTCTTTTTGTATAAATGACATTCTGAGATTTATGTTAAGTTTACTAAAGTGAAATCTAAAAATTGATTTCGAACTGTCTCTCTGCACATTTTGGTTCCGAGTTAAAAAGAACACAACACTTATTGAGTGGATTTCAACATACTACAAAATTCAAGGTTTTCTCTAGTTAAGCTAACCTTCTGTCAATGAAATTAAATTATACTAATGACTTTAAAAATCTTTCTACCTCAACACTACTTAGGTGTCCACATTGTATTTGATCCATTGTGTCCGAATGCAGGTTTTATTATGTGAATAGTAGCTGAATTAATTGATTTTGTATGACTTTTTTATTTACTTTTACAATGATTAAATTTGTTCACCAACCTTAATTAAATATAAATAAATTAACTACATAAAGAACAACTAATCAAACTAATGAGGACAAACCTGAGTTAAAATTAGGAGATAAACATTGAGGTGAATAAATTGATGTTCTAGGGATTGCAATTATTTTAGTAAATAACTTAAATACCATCAGAAAACGGCTAAGGAACACCAATATAATCTACTTAATCTGGCCCTTTATAAATTTGAATATAATCTAAAACTTTAGGTTGTAATATAATGTCAAAATGGCAACTCCCACTAAAACACAAATCACCAAAATTATTATACTAATAAGAGAACTTGGCAGTCTAAGAGTAAGGTTCAAACCCCGGTCCTAGCACAGATTTATCTGATTACCAAACACTTTCTTGACCTCTGACAAAGTGTGTGTTTTCACAACTTGTGAATGTGTGGAATTTCAGGCACCCACCGTGGTTCGGAACCCATGTTAAATTGTAGGTCCCCTCTGATTTCTCCCACCGTAATTCTCACGTATCATCTGGGAATTTTTTTTCAGTGTGATAAAACTCAGTTTCTGAAAATTTAGTCCGAGTTGGGTTTCAATTTACAATATTATTCATTATTTTTGATCTATGCTTTTAATTTATATAATAACTATCCGGTTATGATCCTAAACCTATTCCTAGAACCACTTCCACTCTTGACGGTTGGAATTTCACTAGTTGGTCCGTCCCGGGTATTTTAATTTCCCGGTACGCTTCCCAGCCGGACCCCTTAGGAACCACCAGGACATAGATTCTGGGAGTTCTAAGTATATTTATTTATTTATTTATGTATTTGCACTACATATCTCGATTCCTAGCATGTAGCCCGGAACCTAGAGCTACATCTTGTATTGACATTACATCTTTTAGCTATTTTCTTTTTTGAATACAATAATAAGTCTGGAATAAGCACCTAAATCTAAATGTCTCAGGATTTTTTTTCAATTTCCTTATACATTTGTCCTGATATCTTATTTTACTACAAATCAGGAATTTTTTTTTGCTCTGTTCATATTACAATTAATTTAAAAAATTTACAAATAAACTTTCTGAAATATAAACATATACTACTACTAAAACTACTTGTCCTATTAAATAGTATTAATTCAAAACAAATATCATTATTTTGTTTCAGGACACAATATTCATCTCAAAGCTTTTATATTTCATGGCTAAAATATCTTTCCACCCCTCTTCCCTCAATATGATAACAATTCAATTTAAGCATCCTCTAATAACTTCAGATTGGGTTTTGCAAATAATTCATTGAAAATATTACTTGCAAAACAATCAGACCTAAATGTGCTAGCTAGGCGAATTCTCACCTCGAATAAGAAATAAATTTCCTCGGTTATTTTCTCCCTCCAGTTGTTAAGTACACCAGTTTCATTGAATACCAAATAGCAGCTTGTTTTGCTGGACACATAGTACGTTCAACTATGAAGATTGTCTATTTCATTGTTTCCAAAAACAGTGGTACGCCCTGTACCCCAGGTTTTATTGATTATATAATTTATTTTATATTAATAGCTCTGGTAAACAAATTATTGCAGATCTAAACGTGTTACTGTAGACTTTTATAAGTATTTCTTTCCCTCTGTATCGGCTTTAATTATCTTACCGCTAAACCTTTACTAAAATTTAGAACGACCTATTATTATTTTATAAGATATCAAATATTTTTTTCCTTTAAAAAAAAAAGAGCTGAAAGGTTTTTTTTTCCCTACGGGCTTAAAACAGTTTTGAAAACACAGATTTTAAGGAAATGAATAGTAAGTAACCAGCAGTCAGCAACTTGTTCTTTAGCGAGGGGAGTTCTATTGATTACTGTTGGCCCCTGTTACCACTGTTAGGCTTCTCCTGTGTCAATCCGAGGGGCTTCGTGGCTCCTGAGGTGATTAAACCCAACATTTCATTTGAAAGAAGGTAATTCATTAGTTGTAGTAGTAATGACTTTTGAGAAGGTTTTTATTTTAAATATATTGTTTGTTACGATAGTGTCGGTGTGTGTAGTCTATCAGGGTGATAGTCTAGTTATTATTATTAGCACCACGTCTTTCTACCCGTTCGGGTTGTACGCACCTACGCTAATGTGCAATAGTAGGGTGATTGTGATATGAAATGGAGGACTTACAGTTTAACGTGGAATCCAAACCACGGTGGAGGCCTAGCATTCCACACATTCACAAGTTGTGATTAATGCATATCTTGTCAACGGTGAAGGAAGATCGGCAATCAGATAAATATGAGCCGGGACCAAGGATTGAACCCCGATCCCCAGCACAGATGACTGTTCAGAGCTCATCTGAACTACCTAACCCTTCCTTATCTTTCGTAATGTGGCTCTCAATTTTTAATCCTGGGGGGAAGCTACTGTATTTCTCTTTATTACCTTCTTAATCTTGTGTTTATTATTATTATTATTATTATTATATTCTGAAAATTGAAAAATGACACCTGGACACGAGAATCGAACCCGGGACCTCTGGCTTAGTACGCCAATGCTCTAACCACTGAGCTATCCATGATTCTTGCCGTGCCCAGGGTCATTCTTCACTCATATCCTGGATAGCTCAGTGGTTAGAGCATTGGCGTACTAAGCCAGAGGTCCTGGGTTCGATTCTCGTGTCCAGGTGTCATTTTTCAATTTTCAGAATATGATATCTAGCTGTAATAATTCCCACTAATAAGCATAAATAATAGCTCTGGGTATTAAATCTTATTATTATTATTTTGATATTTATGTGTTTTGTCTTGCGACACGTCAATTCCTTTTGTCAATAAACTTAGACCACAAATGCAACCTGTCTTCTGACTCCTCTTTCAGCTTACAGAATGTTCTTCTTCCTTCAAGCCATCCAATATTTGAATCATCCTCCTTCCTAAGCTCCTCTTTCCCTCAACTTTTCCTTCTATGACGTCATGCAGAATACAGTTCTTCCTGAGGGTGTGTCGAAGCCAATTTTTGCTTTGCACCGAAGAATCACATCCAAAATGGTTTTCTTCTCACCCACTTTTCTTTTGACTTCTTGATTCGTCCACCTGATCTTCTCAAGTCTTCTCAAGTACCACATTTCAAATCTCTCCAAGTATTTCTTTTCCATCTTCCTGAGAGTCCAAGTTTCTGCTTCATACATCGCGATGCTCCAAACTTATCATTTCATCAGTTTCTTCCTCATTGAACAAATAAATGTTTTATTAAAAGAAGAAATCAATCTTGTCAGAAAATAATACTGATATATCTTAACATCTTCACAGTAACTGTCCGAAATAATAAATTTATCAAACATGTAAAAATCTGTGTTAAAAAAAAAATATGTATATACCCCGTTGAGACACACTCAGGACTTACCTGACATCTAGAAAATATATTAGAACTACTTTAATGTGTTGATACGTTAGTTTATGTTATCTCCGGCTGTCACTTTTGAGAGAAATTATCAATACCTATTATCTATAAAATAACATTAATAATATTATGAAACGTTTTCAATATCGGGCGCATAAAAATAGGTTTGTATTTTCTAAAAGGAACTTCCCGTGAAAATTGGACTGTGGTACAACATTATGTAATGTCCGCTCTTTAAAAGTAACGAAAATAAACAAAACCCTTAATGGGATTAAAGTCCTCCTTTATAAACAGGATATGATCTCAGCCATGGTTTCTGCCCCAGCTAAACTGTGTGTATTTGTTTAATTGGGCCAGTCAGAGTATTTAGCCACTGGTGGGATGTTGGGGAAAACATTAACTAATCACTAAACACATTTTACACATTAAAATAGTATTACATTGATAATAAATTGTGTGGTCTAGTTGTCAAAGTTACTGGCTACAAGTGCAGAAGTAGTACGGTGGCCCAGATAAAACAGCGCTCTGATTGGTCGGTTTTGGTCACGTGACCACGCCCCCTCGCTCTGATTG
>CABFWB010000964.1:12778-36108 GCA_902151455.1 Timema bartmani
CGAACAAACCGTTAAGACCACTGTCCAGCTGAGCAAGGCATAACGTTGCTCGGGAACCACCACATGGAGGCACCCTGTTGCAGTTTTGAGCGAGTAGATTCGAGACAGGCAGATCCCTCTTTCCTACACTCTCCGGCTGATGTGGCCACCACGGTTAAAGTAATAGACTATGTCTCAGACCAGCCACAAAGAGCTCACCAGCACCAGACCCGGCATTACTACAGAATAACAGTGATACCACATTGTTTATCCTGAAACAGTTTGTTTGGTAATCCTTCAAAATGTTCTTTCAAATTTGATCATTTTGAATGGAAATGCTCTGTGAATTTCAAGAACTTCAATTACATTGAAACTGAATACATTCATGTCAAATAATAGTGTTTATTTTATAGGTTTGGAAATTACACTAATTGGCCAGAAGCTAACTTTGTTAGGGGAGAGCCAAGTAAGTAGGGACTAATTGTAAGTCTTCATTTGAGGAAGGCAATAACATCCAAATAACAATATTACATAATTTATCGACATGTTTGATTTTTAGTAATCTTGATTTTTACTTACATAAAATATTATCAAAATACTACAAATATCTGTTGTTGGATCTTTTTTTCATATTAATGAGTATTTTTAGAACATAATGAAACTTGCTGAAATATTTAATAGGTAATGTAAAAATTAGGATATATATATATATATATGAGCTAATTAGTTTAGTTTAATTTACAAATCTAAACTCATCATTACCCATATCTGTGGTCGCATGGTTGAATGCATCACTCTAATCTTAAATTGAATTGCTGGTGACAGGGCGATCAGAGTTTGAATCCTAGTCGAGTGTACAGACGGTGTTTTTTCTTAGATTATTTTCTACTCTCCTTCCTCACAAACTTGGGTACATTTCCTCAAAAATTCTAACCTCATTATCATTATTTCATTAGTATAACCCATTTACATAAATATTTTTTTCACTTGGTATTTATTTAGGATTTTGTGTTTTAATTGTATCTTTTGTCTGTGTTTGTTTTTAAAAATGTGTAACCTTCAAATAAAAATAATTTATTGTTGAATTAATAAATTATATAATTTTTACTGATTGAAGCTAACTTAATATTACACACACACACACACACACACACACACACACAAAGTGTAAAGAAGTGCTGTTTAGAGCATACTTAATAACCATATTAACGTATGCAGCGGAAACTTGGACTTTGGATAAAAGAGAAACAAGGAAAGTGGAGGCCACGGGAATGAAGTTTTTGGGGAGAATTCTAACTGTCACCAGAAGAGATAGGATTAGGAATGAAGATGTAAGGTCTAGAGTTGGGGTAGAGAGGGTACATGAGATAGTTGTGGAGGCTAGGATGAGATGGTATGAACATGTAATGAGGATGGAAGGGGAGAGGATTAAAAGAAGATTAATGTAGGGAAGAGATCACAAGGAAGATATGGGAGGAATAGATAGCAAGTGTGCAAATGAGAGGAGGAGATTGGAAGAGAGTGCAGGAGGAAGAATGGTGGAAGGTCAGAGGGAGATGGTCAAACCCGGTCACAGGATGGAAACATTTCATGATGATGATGATATATAAATAACTTCAATAATTAGATTACATTATCAAGTGGCTTTGTTAATTACATTTCCAACACTAATCAATATTTATGTATATATGTATGATGGATTATCTAAATCTAATATTTCTAGAAATAACCTTGCTGCATTTATAATACTTTTCTGGTTTGGTAAATTAACAACAAAACTTCATTTTCTATAACATAACAACTATGAGCCAAAATAAACAGACAAACATGACATTTTTGAATTTTTAAAATAACATGATTTATACCATAATAACATATTTCAGCTTAGAATTAATTAGTTAAGCAATACAGGCTCATATTTTTGTTGATCTATGCTAGTGTGTGTATTTATAGCTTTCTAGATGTACATATTTTAAAATATGCCTATAGTTTCAATTGAATGCAATTTTGATTGCAATGATAACTACTACACAAACTTTGGAATAAATACAACATCAAGTTTTATAACATTTCCATTCACATTCAAAAAAATTTACAAGAATAAATATATTTTGTTTAGATTAGTTTACAAAAACAATTATCTACATCTAATTACAAATACATTAATGTTAAATTATTTGTAACCCTTGAATTTAACAAAGTTCTTAAGCTATTCAATAAACATATATTACAAATTGAAATATATTAATATATTTCTAAGGATCTAAAAGAAACATATTAAAGTATATTTATGTATCCGTACATAGTTGTTAAAATGTATTAGATCCTATAGAGTTATAAATTAATTTTATTTCACTTTAGTTGAAGAATAATTTTAAATATTTCTAT
Source organism: Timema bartmani (assembly GCA_902151455.1). Lineage (NCBI taxonomy): Eukaryota > Metazoa > Arthropoda > Insecta > Phasmatodea > Timematidae > Timema > Timema bartmani. The sequence goes on from CABFWB010000964.1 coordinate 15,146, forward strand.
TGGTTGAGAATTTGATAATATGTTACTAAAACAAATATACCTAGCAATAAAATAATCCAACAGTTTTTCGTGTACTATTTAGTGTTTATGTTTTATTTTTATTCATTAAACTGCTTGGATTTTTTATAATATCTTATGATGAATGTGTGTGTATATGTATATATATATATATATTTGATTTTCTTATTTTCTAAGTGAATCTTAAAAACAATCCTCACCTTGAATTTAAAAGCTTAAGATTTGCTCTATGATTCAGAAGTGTATCAACCAAGATTGTAAGTAATCACTCACTCCAGGCTCTTTGGAATAATTTCTTCTTAACTTTTTTTGAAACTATAAAGTCCTAGTAATTATTTTAAATTTCTACATTACCCTCTTCATTGGCTGCATGGTCTAAGGCGCTACACTCATAGTATACTAGACTGCCATTTATAAAGAGATTGTGGTTGGGTCCCGGTAGGGTGTACTGAGGGTGGCTTTTCCTAAGTGGTTTTTCACCGCTCTTCCATGCAAATGTGGGTGCACCTCATCTAAATTAAACCTTAATAATCCCTAGCACCTCTAGCGTAATCAGTACATATGTGTATAACCTGAACGGGTAGTAAGATGTGGCTCTAAAAAAACACTGGCAGGATAGTGGTCGAAAGAATGACTGAAGATGATCGTGATTGTTGGCACTGTTTGGTTTTCATCAGGTCTTGAATATTGAGTTTGATGTTTGACAGAACACGTCTCAACTCACTATTCATTTCAAGTCGACAACACTGTTTAGTTTTTTTGAGAGTGATTGTAGAAGACTCAGTGTTGCATGTGGCCGCAATGGTAGCTTAGCACAGCGTATATCAAACTGGGCTCTCTCTGCCAGTTATCTTAGGCTACCTGAACCAATTTTATAATGTTCTATAGTTATTTTTCACTCTCTAAAATAGCATCAGTAATAAGGATTGCCAATTTTTCAAATCTGAATAAAGTATTTTGCCAAAGGTGCGGCCAGAACATGTGAGATTTTCTGACTCTTGTCTACTTTTCTACTTACAAAAGTTAAAACTATCACTATTTAATGGTCTTAATATTAGTGTAAAAAATGCTAAGAGGGCTCCAAAATTTATTTTTTCTGGTGCAAGGGCTCCTTTGGTGTAAAAAGTTTAGAAACTTTTGGCTTAGGGGGAGGATAAAGAGGAGAGTTGGCGTTGAATCTGAGGCTTACGAGCTTGAACATAAACGCCTGCTTTCACTCTTTTGGTTGATCACAGAATTAATTAGAAGTGCTAGGCAGCGTTGCCAACACCGCAAAAAGTAATTTTCTTAATTACTTTGGAAAAGTGATTTAAATAAAAAATATCTTAAATTTTTAGATGATTTTTAACATTATTTTCTGAAGTGTTTCACATCCCTCCCCCCGGCTAGGAACCCCTGAACGAAAGTGTCACATGTGGCATTTTAAACATTAGTGTGGTTTCAGACTAATGTATTAACCAAGCTTTTGAGGGCTCTCTTAAAACTAAATTAGTAAACGATTATTAACTAAATTAATGGCTTGTGTGGACTACATGAAATTGTAGCTCAGTTTGTGGAAATATTAGCCAGTACTAATGTACTGTCTACTCAGGAGATGCCCGAATGTACTAATCATACATCCTTTTCATGGGGGCTCTTTTTATGTCCTGATGAGATGAGGGAATATTGTGAAAACATGCATTTATAAATATTATTAACAAATTATTAACTATGCAGTTTATTTCTGTTATTTAAGTTAAATTGTCATATCAATAATTAAATCATCAAATAATTAATAGAATATTGAGTGTTGATAATGCTCCTGGAATATTATTAAATTTTTGTTTGTACGTCCTTAGTGGGCTACTAGTTTTTTCCTTTATTTAGCTTTGATTTCAAATTCATCGACATGAATGGCTCTCTAGTTATAGTGAATCAAATAATATGTCACCGTGAAAAAAAACAGAAATATTTTCATTTCTTAGTTGCTAAAAATATTTATAATGCATTAAACAAAACTTTTAACAAAAGAAATATAATTATTATTAGTTAGGGAGAGAGTGCCACCACTAGAATTTTATAGTTTTAGTGCCTAAAATATTTCAGTTTGGTTATGACTTAAATATTTATTTTTTAAAGCTAAATGATGACCCAATATTTAAAAAATAAATATTCTTGTTTTTGTATTTTTACTTGTTTACTTAAAGGCAGGATAGCCAACATTTATTACATATGTTAAAACATGAATATTTCTATATTCTAACAGTTGAATTGTTTTATCACCAGTTTAATTCTCATAGTGAATTTATTTTTATTTCAGTAACGCAAGAAGTAATTCATCCTGAAAGTTTCCCATTTACATTAATAAAATCTGCAGCATTGCCCTGCAATGTTGTGTCTGTAGGGGATAACTCATTCCGCTACCAGTGCTCTACCTGCGGAAAGATTTACGCCCACAAAAGAACGTGTATAAGGCATGCAAAGCTGGAGTGTGACAGATCACCAAGTTTTTTGTGTCCATATTGTGGACATAGGACCCATCAAAAGGGAAATTTAAAGATTCATCTTATTCGTCATCATAAATTAATAGATGAAAATTGTCTTAAATATCTTGTTAATGCATTTAAATGAACATCACTTTAATACCACAATTAAAGTAACTCATCACATAAGATCTCATTAAAAACTAATCTGTCTTCCTCAATATGCTTCATAATTTCTACTTAATACAGCATTATATAAATGGAAATTAACTTAGTTATTCAAATTTGGAAAAATGTGTGAAAAATAAGAGTTATATCAATAAATTAATAAGTTAATATTTCTAACAAGATCATAAGTACAAAATAAGGTCTCAACCAACATCAAATTTACAAACATACAGTGAAGAAGTTGTAATCTTCATTTTTACAAATATTATAATGCTGTAATTAATCTAGGGATTCTATAATATTTAAAATAATTACAACTAAATTTGAATGTATTGGTAGTCAATTGGCCCCAATTATGTTACTTCCAGATTAATTGTGTCTATACTTTAATAAATCAAAATCTCTTTCTCACTAAAAACTGCCATGAATCATACCTGCATACTAGTACAAATTAAAGTAACTCAATTTTATTTTAATTTCAATACAATTCACCTCACATTGTGGACAACAATGAAGCTGAAGTTAAGTTATTTTTAGCATATGATTTTTCAAAACTGAAAAAACACTATCCATTCATTGTATTGTATATATTTTTTAAGTTTTAATTTAAAGTGCCATTAGCCTCTGTTTCACACAAGTACCTATAAAGTTTAAAATGTTTATGATTGGAAAACCTTACTTTGAAATAGTATAGGTGTGTATTAATCCTCATCGGAAGTTAACCATCCAACTTTTATTCTTGAAAAGGAATTAAGTTTTTTAAGGTGGGGTGCTAGTGAGCACCAGTTTAGTGCATTAATTTTGCAGTTTTTATAGCATAAACATTTTTTGGCCAAAATAAATCAAATATTTCTTCTATAGAAACATAGAGTTTAGCTTTCTGCACATGCTAATCTTAAGAGTTCTTGAATATCTCTCATGAGCATAGCGGCATTTGGTGACAAACTTTTTAAATGCAGAGAAAAAGTTGTCACTAAATTCCAGGACACCCTTGACAGATATTAAAGAACTGTTGAGATTAGCATGTGCGGAAAACTAAACTCTATGATTCTATAGAAGAAATATTTGATTTATTTTGGCCAAATAAATGTTTATGCTATAAAACTTCGAAAATACTGCCCTAAACTCACGCACACTACCACCCCATCTTAATAAACTATTCTACTATTGAAAATATTACACATTATATTAACCTAAACAGAAATTAATTATTGTTGAAGAAAATTTATCAAATTTTCAAACACTATCATATACAATTTTAACATGTATTTTATGTGCTTAAAAGATTATTCATCATTCTTTTTTTAATATCAAAATATTAGTGTGGCTTGTATCTAAAATATATTAAAAATAAAATGTGTGTTTTGTTAGTTATACATTTTTTAAAAAACATATTTAGACAAACTTTTATGCATACATTATTGAATAGTTAGTTAATTAAATTACCAGATTGCATTTTAAGATTTAAAATGCTTTACTATTAAAGCACTTGGGTTTAGCTTCATTTTTATAAATATATATAAAAAAAGAAATATTCACCTGTATAATATTTTTAAAGTGTCAGAAAGATTTGGGAGGAGCAGATAACAGCAAATGTTGGAGGGAAAGGAGAAGAATGGAAGCAAATAAAGAAGGAAGAAAAAGGCATTTTACTAAACCTAGCAAAATTAGGTATGGTTGACTGATACGCGTGGCAGAGCATGGGTCAGATGCCACTTTCAGATTTTTTCAAAATACACAATGGATTGAAACAAGGAGATGCACTTTCCCTGTTATTTTTTAATCCAGCCTTAGAATAATGCATGAGAGTAGGGAACGGTTGACATTAAATGGTATATTGCAGCTAATAGGATATGCAGGTAGTTTATCTTTGTTGGGCATTACTAATTCAGCTGTTACAAGAAATGCTGAAATGTTATTAGAGGCTGGTAAGGAAATAGGTTTAGAAGGGAACGCTGAAATGACTACCTATATGATTACAAAGGGAACGCAGATTGAGGATAATAATTTAGAGATTACTTTGAACAACATATAATTTGATATGGTTAATGAGTTCAAATATTTAGAAACTATTTATACTATTTAAAATGTACTGTATATACAAAATACATACATAATTGTTATATTGAATAACCATTTATTTAAATACTGTATATACAATATACATATATAATTATATAAAAATTACTTTTTTGTAACTATGTATGTTATATAATTTATATGTTTTTTTTACCTTGTAACTCTTCTGAGGGGTATTAATTTTATATCTGAAAATGTTCCTATTCAAAACAGGCTTAGCCCCCTTTATTTCAGTTATCAAAGGTTCTACTGTGTGTGTGTGCGTGTGCGTGTGTGTGCGTGTGCATGTGCGTGTGCGTGTGTGTACATATACATACACATACACACATATATTTTTCGCACACACATATATATATTTGTTTTTCTCACACACACACACAAACACACACACATATATATATATGTTTTTCACATTTAAGACCTATTATTTAATACTTTATTTTAGATGTAGTTTATTTGATTTATTTTAGATGTAAATTCTAGAATATGTATAACTTGCACTATTCACCAACAACTTTGGGGTACACACTTGAAGATAAGTTATATCTGGGAGTACACAAACAACAAAAAAAGTTGAACACTACTGATCTAGAATGCCAGCAAAAACAGATATGTATAGATTAGTTTTAAATCAATATTCTCATTTGTTTTTACGTATGGTATTTAATTTGTTGTTTTTAACTTTGCTACAATTATATTGACCAATGTTCTGGTGTAATCGTCGAGAGTATCAAATATAAATGTGCTTAGAGGAAACTTTTGTACACTCAGTAGCTGACATAAGAAGCCACTGGCTTATATTTTTTGCCTATCTTCAAGCAAATACGGATTGAATGGAATATGAGACACTTCTTACATTTACTACTATGTCAAGCCTTGTGAAGATCTTAGACACTTTGTTTACTGACTCAGTAAAAGGAGCAGACCCACTACTTAATAGATACATTCTCGGTACCCACGAAAAATTTTCATCAGGCCACTTAGATATTAAATAAGGAAATGTTCAATTTTAAAAATAAGATATATACAAAATATTAATCACATGTTCAATTTTTAAAATACGTTCTAAAGGTTTCAGTTACAATAAATATGTTTGTAATAAAATATTATGAAAATATTGTAATTTATTAAGTTTGTTATTGTTTTTACTAGGGTAAGGGAAAGTCAAAATTAATATCTTTCTACTATAATTAATTTATTTTAAGTAACAATGAAGGGTGTCCTTTAGGATGTGCAGATTTGATCCTTAACTTGGTGATTTATTTATTTTTTTCATTTCAAATACAATATTTGGGCCATTTAATCAAACACATAATTGGTTTCTTGGACTAATGGATTCCCTTGTAAACTGTCCAAGTGTAATTTGATAACTATATTTAAATTATTACCATATTTAGTGACACCATGAATAATATATTGATTGATAATATTTGGCGTTGATATAATCTAAATACACATTCCTATATAATACACAACAGAGTTTCTGGCCCCTTGCATTATTTCTATTTTACTTTTTCCAATAATGAATATTCTTTGAAAAAAATACACAAATATAAATAAACAATTTATTAAAGTGACAACTTTAGCCCCAGATATGATTAGATAGATCTACTTAGAATCGGACGGTATTTTTATTATTTAAAGGTATATTGCTTGAAATAAAACTAACCCAACACAACCATGTAGAGATAATTGTTGCATTGGTTATTTACACATTCTATAGGCTTATGTAACTATGTTCAATTATTTGTTGTAAACTTAATTTCACGGTTTCTAGCTCCATAAAGTAGTGAACTTATACNTTAAGCTGTTGCTGTTGCTACAGTTTTTTTATCAGTATTAATAATATATCAGGGTGTCCAATGACCTTAAAAATAGGGAATTTGCTTGGTCAGGGAAAGGCCATGAAAAAGTAAGGGAATCTTATCAAATTTCTGGGATTTTTACATTTTGTCTAAAAAAACACTCATATTTTGTTTTAAATGATCAAAATAACATTTTTCTTCCAGTTAATACACACCTGGAATCACTGTCATCACCATTGTCTCTATTGATCAGACTAATATCAATTCTCGAGGTTAACGTGTAATATTCTTATAGTCTTTCCACCCTTCTACCATATGTCTTTAGCCAAAGTTGGGATATGGTAATGCACATGTGCAAAAATTTGATTATATTATAGCTAGAAGGAACTAAGAATGACTCTATCTCACAACTATTTTAAGCCATTATGGCACTAGGCAATCCTTTAATGGCTCAATATGTTTTTTACTGAACTCTATTTTTAACTCACAATAACCCCATCATTGAGTGACACACTTTCAGAATGAGTATGGTTCTAGAAAAACCAATTATATTAATATTTTTACTTAAATCCATTACTGTTTCCAGCCTGTGGCCTGGGTCAGTTTTTTATTAAAGGCATATATTTTCCACTACCGGCACTACTGGCTTGATAGGCCTGACATAGTTTCATATGCCTTGTAATCTAACTTAAGACTAAGACAGGCACAACATCCAGTCCCCAGCCATTAATTCATCACTGTGAAAGGGTAAACCTACTTTTCACCAAAAAAAAAATATATATATATTATTTGCCTTGCCAGGAATCGAATCTGGGACCCTTAGCTCTGTAGAAAGATATGCTACCGTACTGAATGAGCTAAGGTGTTGGATAATTATTTTACTCTGGGATCTTAAAAAAATCTAATGTTGATGTATGGTTATTTGTAAAAAAGTATATTGGTTCTGGTAAACCTGGAAAAGTCAGGGAATTTAAAAATATAGTTTGGCTGGACACCCTGTATATCTTTGATGATGCCTTGAAAAAACTTAAACTTGCTTTTGACTATGCAGTTCTTTCTACAGTTTTTAGTAATAAACAAATCACTTTGTGTTAATAAGCTGTATCTGATTTGTACATTTACTTCAGTTATTTTGTTCAGTTCAATACAAATTTTATAGTTGTAGTGATTCTATTTTTGTTTTATTTTTCAGGTTCTTCTTGGCACACATCACCAATGTTAAGCAAAACAAATGTTTTTGTGAAGGATCCTATCTTTTTCGACCAAAGGGAAAGAAGCTGTAAGACTTCCCCGTCATTTACAAAAAGTTTGTCCTTATTCTATCAGCCAGATAGCATAGTAACACCATATTCTTCTGATGAAATTGCCAACATGTTTAAAGGGATACGAGGGGAAACTGGTAGCTTTGTGTGCCCTCGGTGTGGAACAAAGTATCGCTGGAAACAGACCTTGGTGGCACACCTCAGGTTTGAATGCGGTCAACCCCGACAGTTCTTGTGTCGCTATTGTCATAATCAGTTCAAGAGAAAAACACATTTGAACACTCACTTAAAGAATGTTCATAGAGATCAACCAATACTATGACACTGTACAACTGATTCATTGAACATGAGCTCCTCATTTTTTGTGTTTTGACCGGTGATAATCAGTGAGAATTTAAAATAGATGTTGTTAACTATTATATTAAAATTGTTATAATAACATTTACATATGTGGGATTTTTTGAGAACTAATTTGAATATAAGTTAATTTTTTGGGGAAGAATCTTTATTATATAGAAATAACTTTTACAGCATTTTATCTTTTATCAAGCATTTTCTAATCATAATAGTGATAAAAATTATTAAAATATTATAATATTTAATATTGAGCATTATTCAATTATTAGATACACTAAAAGTAATGATGAATATTGTTAATAGTTGAAAAAAACACTAAAATATAACTAAATATTGTACAGTAGGCCTACATTACTAAATTGTTAAATAACAAACAAATATTGGTATAAACTTATGGATATTCATTTTTAATGGTTAAATAATCAGAAAATTAGTAATAATGTGTGATATATTTTTAAATAAACCAAAATAAAAAATAAAATACCAAGCCTGTGTATTAATGAATGATTTTAAAATAAAATGAAAAAATAAAAAATATTCACTATTATTTTGTAAATTAAATAAAAAATTATATTAAGTGTATTAGTTATCTAATTCTTTAATTAACTAATACATAAATTAAATAATTGAGATTATTTAAATTTTATTTCAATTAATTTATAATTTTGTTTATAAAAAATACCTTGAAAAAAGCCAGGCGAAAGGTTGCTTAGATTAATTTAAAAGTGAGAGAGATCCACATCCAAAAATATCTGAATCAAAATTATTTAGTTGATCTACATTGAGGAAAGGTTATAATAAAGATTCCTACTAAGAATTCCTATTTAAACATCTTAACAAAACTTGATTTTCTTGAAACAAAGTATTGGTTTTCTAATTTTTACATTCTAATGCCATTAATGTCTTTCAACAACTTAACTATCTTAACTCAGCGACTCTCAATCAGGATTCTAAAAGTCTGTATCATGGGTTCCATAATAATTTGCAAATGGTTGCAAAAAAAATTATTAAGGTCATGGCCTATTACTAAAACAATTATTATTGATTAATTCTACTGCTTTACACATCTATTTTGTAACCCTCCTCTGTTGAACGTAATATGTGTCAGCCAAGATAGAGGTTCCCCAAGATTTATGAAGTATTTTAAGGCTTCCTTCAAACACAAAAGTTTGGGAATCATTGCTCTAACTTAAGGGAGAGGGGTTTAGTTTTAAGAGGCAATTCCCATATTTAACTCTTTTTTTNTATAAGCAAAGCATGCTAATATTTTGACTGGAGTTTTTTTTTTTTTTAGCATCGCGTCTTACTACCCATTGAGGTTGTACACCTATATACTCATTACACTAACGGGTTGGGATTAGGCTGGTTTAATTGAAAAGAAGTGCACCCGTATTTGTGTGGAAGGAGAGTGGAAAACTATTTTAGGAAAAACCACCCTCAATCTACCCAACTGGAATTGAACCGCAATCTACCTGTCTTTGGCAGTCTCGTCCAACATGAGAGTAGTGCGTTAGACCATACGACCACTGAAGCGGGTCTTATTTAACTTGAAGACTGCCAAAACACATTGTGTATAAATACATCTCACCTGCTTCTGTTGTCAAATGTACAAGGCATCACTTTCACAATAGGTACAGTAGACTGCTGATGACAGGGAAATTGAGGTTTATATCCTTGGCGAGTGTACTGAGGGGGATTATTCTGAAATGGTTTTCCACTTTCCCTTCACTCAAGTGAGTGTACACTTTGTCTAAATTCAAACTTCATCATCCCTAACACACCAGTGTAGCTATGTGTCTAAATCCAAACTGGTAGTAAGAAGCGATGATAAGTAAAAAAACATATCTATTGCAGTCAGTCAGCACTGGTTTCATGTTTAATAACCACTCACCAACTCGGCCAGTTTGAGATGCAACTGCTGTAATATAGTGATATGTATTTATGTATCATATTTTATCTTATTTACATGAAAACAAACCTTTTTTTTATAACCATACACTGGGCAAAGTTTTAATACAAACATTGTTATAGCAATAGTATTTTATTTTGTATATTGTTTTAATAAATAAACTCACACCAAATTATATTCAACTGTCACATTTATTATAGCATGCCAACCTCATTTATCACTTAAAATAAACAATCAATACACACTTTATTTTATACATGCTAAAAATTAATAGTACTATATCAACAGAGATATAGTTTACATTGTTAGTGAGCAATATTTTGTTATGTTTTACGCATGCACTCTCAGACAATTAAGAATCTTGTTAGTACTTATTTCAGAGCTTGACTTCACAAACAGAATCGACCTTGATGTTACACTCTTTTTATTTTTTAAATATAATTTGAAATCTTTAACTTTGAAATATTCTACACCTATATTTTAAATATGTGAAATATTTTACACCTACCAATGGCCATGCAGTCTAGAATGTTAGACTCTCATTTCAAAAGGTCGCACTTGACAGAGGAGTTGGGTTTCAATTTCCTGCCATGTGTATTTATTTTGTTTCCACATATGATTTATCATTGTGATTTTCTCCATATTTTTTTTACATGCTAATGTGGGTGCAATTCCTCTAAAACTAACCTGACCCTTACATATTTGATGTGTTAAAAACTTTATTGTAAAATATACTAATTGAATTTGTTTTATACTTTAATGATATATACGGAATGTCACTGGTTTTTAATACATTTATTATCCTATCTTAGTTTTTCGCTATACTTTTTTTAAATCTTATTATAAAAAAATACTGAAAAACTAAGGATGATAAATGCAGTAATACTTTTATAAAACTTTATCTGTTTTTGTAATTCAATTTCAAACAAATTATCCAAACCAAATTTTAACTAAAACTTTCCTCCAACTTTTAATTTGATACTTCATTTCTAAGTTTGATAGTAAAATAATCATAATTCTACTATGAAGTTTGTAAGAAAGTTTGGCATTCGAGAACAAGAATATTGTGTAGGTTTAGTTTAGAGTCAGGATTTAACAATCATGTAATTTTTCAGAAATATTTTTAAAATCTATGGAAAAAAGATACTTCTATTGTGGTGTTGGTTACAGTTTAGGGTTGCATGCAAGTATTTTTTTTTAATCTAATGATCTAGCCATATCACATGTTTGAAACATTTTGGTTAGATACATGGATTCAATTCATTGGCGAATGAAGATGTGTTTAAATAATTGAAACAAAAATACATTAAACCCTAAATAAATGGTTCATTCATTTGAATAAAAAATATTCATTAAATTTTTAATAAATTTAAATACATTTCATTTTAAGAAAAATATATCCAATAGATAAATGCATTTAAAATTACTAACAAATGTTTGAATACACATATTAAAAGGGAGTATTTATTTTATTTTATTAAAAATTACTAAACACAATATTTTTTTAAATTTCCTTGCATTTTTAACATTGACGTCTATGGCTCAAAACAAATATTGCAAGTTTGGCAGTTTCCTACGTATATTTTTTTAGCTCTTAGGCTACCATTTGTTTTGCACCTATTGAACACTTTGTGCTTCACAAGTTAATTGTTAAACCATTTTATCAAAATATTACAAAAAAATTGTAATTTCTCAGCTTCTTTCAAATATCAATTATTCACATTATAACTATTTTTTTAAATTTATATTCTCTAAAACAAAAAAGTGCTGTGGACCAAACATAAGACTCTTGGGGGCTACAGACATACTGTGGTTACTCTGTCATGTTGCAGCTTAACTTTCTATTTCTCACATAAACTATCTTGCATGATAGGTGCTGTATGCATAATATAATTATATCACATGTATGCATGGGATTTTATTTGTTAGGTCAAATTGCATTATTTTTGTTTAGTTTGACCTTAAAATCATTTTGATCTAGTAGCTGTGTACACACAAAATAGAATGATTTATGCAATTCTGGTAAGTTGATATCTAACAGTTTCCTCTCTAACTATTTTATCTCCATCCCTTTATTATATTTTAACTATTTAAGGTTCTTTATGTGCCTTTACAAGTTTCATGTAAATCTGATGAGGTCATCGCTATCTTAAATTGTGTGTCTTATCAAACAATAAGGTTATTTAGTACCATACCTATTATTAAATTCAATTTCCTGAAATATGTTCTGGGCATAAGCTATTTTGGCACTTCAGCAGGCTTAATATATTCTTTTGATATTTCCAAATTAAACCGCACACTATAAAAATCTAAGTTTTCTCGTGAATTATTTTATATCTATTCAAACAAGCTGAGTCATTGAGTCATAAACATGTTAAAACGTTTTTTTTATATATTTATGAATAACTTAGCACAATTATTTACTAATTTAGCAAATATACTATTTCGCTTACTAACTTCAAATGACTTTGTATGTGCATAGTTTCTCAAAATTCCAGTTTTATATAATATTGCATTACATTATTAGGTTGGTAATGTTATCTTGAAAGATTTTTTATGATGTCTCTATAGTTTATGAAATCAATAGGCCATACATATTTCAATCATATTCAAAATTATCATCTAAAATGTTTTACTTACTTAATAATTAATACAATTGCTATGTTTTAACCAAATCACAATATTGTTTTAAATCTCATTTTACAGGTCTATGGACTAGTTATAACAATGAATGGAATTCATTCTTAGGAGAAAAAGTTTCTACAAATCAGTCAAATTCCTCAAGAAAAACAAACTCTACAAACTATGACAAAGGCGAGTTTGCATGTCCTCGTTGTGGCAAGTTGTACATTTACAAACGAAACATGAAGGCACATTTTAAAGCATTTTGTGACCAGCAGCGTTTGTTTACTTGCCCATATTGCCCTCATAGTTCAAAGTGGAGGAGTCATTTGAACACACACATCAAAACAAAACATAGTGACATTTATTTTCACAATGGATAGTGAAGACAATAGATTATTCATAAGACTTACAAAAATCAACCCCCTACTCATGTGATGAAAGAAACTATAAAACATTGGATTGGATGAAGACGATTTTCTTACCTACATGTGTGTTCATTGGGTTTATCATACTAAATCAGTTGTGTGATTGTTACTGATTTTTCATTTTCATCATTTTAGTATTAATGTGATTTAAAATATTAGTGCCACAGTATAATAACTTAAGAGTTTCAAAGACCTAATCAGGTTTGTCTGATCATCTCCCGGAGACAGGTTTTAATGACGGCTTTGATGGATCTAATTTTGTTGTGATGCGTAAATAGTAAAAATATGTAAGTCTAACAGTTTACTAAAAGTGTGTTGCTAAGACACCAAAGTCTCCAAGGGTTAAATTTTGACATAATTGAAGGGCTGGTTCTGCGATATTACTATTTAAGTTTAAAAAAATCAATAATCCAAAAGCCTTACGTAATTTTGTTTAACTGTTCTTTGAACTTTCAGAGACCAATATCATTGTTTTCTGCTCTTTGGAAGGGAGTGTCTTACTACCCATTTGGCTACACGCTTATACAGTAATTATGCTAATGGTTTTAGGCAATAGAGAGGTTATCTTAATAGAAAGTATACCCACATTTGCATGGAGGAAGAGTGGAAAACCATTTTGGAAAAACCACCCTCGGTACACCAGACCGAGATTCAAACCTCAATCTCCTCGTCAACAGCAGTCTAGTTTACTGCAAGAGTAGTGTATTAGACCATGTGGCTACCAAAGAGGGTGGGAATATAATTAGGTAATAACAATAAATGTTATCTAGTGTTAGAGCAACGAAAACTATTGGCCCAAACCCTTCCCTTATTTTATTGAAATTGAAACTCCCGTTTACTAAGGAGACAATTTTAAAAGGACTATGGCTTAGTTTTAGATACAATGGGAGGGAATGGGCTGCTCAGTATTTTTAGTTTTTATAACAAAAATTGTTTTGGCCATAATAAATCAAACGTTGCTCAAGTAGATAAGCTTAGATTAGTTTTCTATTCAAAATAATCTCAAAAATCTTAAACATCTGTCATAAGCATACTGACATTTGTTGAGAAACTTTTTAAATGAAAATAATTTGGTAATAAATAAAATGATAAAATAACTTAATAGGAAAATAATAGAGCACAAATAAAAATAAAAGCACTATTACATATTTGCACTAGGGTTCCCATTTGTCCCGCTTTTACCAGGACAGTCCCGTTTTTTGATCAAATATCCTGGTGTCCCAAATTTATTCCAAATGTCCTGCTTTTTAGGTGTCCTTCTTGAAAAAAAAATCCATGGGTACCAGATTTTATTCTTTGTTTTAATATAACCATGTAACACTACTGGTGGCTAATCCATGAAACATTGCTGACCAATTTTTATTACAATGTTGGAAATACTCATAGTGATGCTCTTTTTTTTTCCATGCTTCTGTTGACAGTATGTTACTTTATCAATTTCCGGTCACATACATAACAGTGGTTGCTACTTGCTAGTGTTTGTAGAATATTTTAATTTTTATCTTTTTTCCATTCACATAGTACCGAAACTTAAGTACAGTATAAGTGATAATATTAGAAGAGAATTTCCCTTCATTAAAGGTAGAGATGAAAATGTGGAATGTATATAATAATAATATTTAGCACCGCGTCTTACTACCCGTTTGGGTTATACGCTAATGTACTAACGCACTAATTACAACTAATGGATTAGGAATTGGGAGGGTTTGAATTTAGAGGAAGTGAACCCGCATTTGCGTGGAGGGAGAGTGAAAAACCATTTAGGAAAAACCACACCCAGTTCACCTGACCGAGATTCGAACCTCGATATCCCCGTCCTCGGTGGTCGAGCTCAACACGACTAGCGCATTAGCCAACTACGCCACCGAGGCGGGTATGTGGAATGTACATAATGCAACTTTAAATTTTGCATTTCATATGGGGGTCGGTCAGACATAGTCAACCACGTGAAAACGGAAAAGCATAAAGGTGCTGTTCAAAGTAAGTCTTCCAACAGCAGTATAAGCAATTTCCTAAATTCGAAAACCCAGAGTGAAATGTAAAAACAGTTATCACTGGCAGCACAGGGATCAACTTCTGCTAATCACACAGCGATGCATAGCCACAGCTTTAGTCCATGGACTGTACAACAGCCATCCAAATATCATAAGAAAAAAAACTTCTTTAACAGGTCCATAAATCTGATAAATATTCTGATGAATCTTTCTAAAATATAAACTTAACTATAATTATTATTGTGTATTTTTAAAGGTACAATTTTTCTAATTAAGTAGGTTTGTAATTTATAATTACTTTTCAAAGTGGAATTAGTAATAATAGTAATAATAGTAATAATAGTAGTAATAATAATAATAATAATAATAAAATTAATAATAGTAGTAATAATAATAATAATAATAATAAAATCTTACTTAAGTAACACATATCTTATAGAATAGATTTATTTATTTTTTTCTTAATTTTTAAAATGTCCCATTTTTTCACAAAATTCCCCAGATTTTTTAAGTGGAAATTTGGAATTTTCCCAATTTATAAAAAATATATTATAGGAACCCTAATTATACACACTTCAATATTTTGATGCTATTATAGCATCTTCCTAAATAATAGCATCAAAATATTGAAGAGTGTGTATATATGTCACTGTGTTTACTTGTATTTGTGCTGAAATATTTTCCTACTATTCTATCATTTTATCTATCACAATTTATTTTTACACAATGCACAATGCAAAATAAAAAGTCCTAATCAAATTCCACAATGCCCATGATAGATATTAAAGAACTGTTGAGAGTAATTTTTTAAGCAAATTTAAGTAAACTTGCCTATTATTTGATTTATTTTGGTCAAAAACTTTTCTTTCTTATAAAAATTACAAAAATATTGACCAAAACTAACATTTCCTTCCATCCTACCTTTTTGGAATCCACAAACCTTTGATATTAACATCTCAAAAAAAGTTGGATACTGTGATAATTAACATATCATTTTTTATTTTTGAAGAATCAGTTTTAAAATTTTCTATTTAAATGGTTGGCCTGAATTACCTCTGACTTTCTTGTTTAATTTATTAATGGTTTGGTAACTAGTTAAAATTGATCACTATTGGTATTAAATAAATGTTATTTTGAAGTTCTTAAAATTGTAATTTTTTGTGAACTTGATTTGGAATTAAAATTATTAATAGTTGTAATATTTTGAAAAGTGTTAAAATATCACAAGTGGTACAATATTGTAATTTTATTTCTTCTGGTTGTGCCCTTGTAGTGTTTAGATAATGTTTGTTTTGTTGGATAAATTTTGTAATTCGTGCATAATTTTTTGCCACTAAATTAATGAATAAAATTGTGATATAATGTTTAACAATGATGCTTGTATAATTTTGTTTAGTCAGTGTAGACTTAATTTGTGAATCAATTATTTCATAGTACCGAACATTGATTGATTCACAAATTAATATTATCTCTTCTTACTTAACTCTAATATGTGTTTCAAAAATAGTGTACACTTGTTTGAGTATTTGTATAAATTGTTTAAATTTTGTTGTTATAAATTAAAATCTATATGAAGCTAGTCCTTGAAAGTCTTAAATTTTAGCATCATATTTGTTGGAATACAATTGTATTAGTTGCTCTGTGAACAGTAGACCTCTTTCCCTCCATGTACATATTGTTAATACAATCTTAAGATTTCTCTTTGGATTTCAAGTTGAAATATCTCCTATGATTCCTCCTTGGATTTGAAGTTGATATTTTTACATGGAAAACAACCTTGACAGAAAACAAATTAATACAATTTTCAAAAGTAGATTATATTCATAGAGAATAACTTTTGTTCACATGGTTTAAGATATCAGTCACGCAATGTATTATGTCAAAATTTGGAAATAAATATGCCCTAGGTACTCAATCGATTGCTTAAAATTATAAATTCCAATTATTTGAGATTTACTAATTAATGAAAATCTTTTCAAGCGATCACCATATTGAAACAGTTAACCATTTTGGAAGACTATATACATAAACTGGTCAGGCTGAATTCAAAGAATGTTCCTACAAAATGTTGTTAAAATTGGTCAAACCATTTGACAGTCATCGCAGAACAAACAGACAGATTTTTAAATGGCTACCATTTTGAAACAGACAATCAGATTGGAAAACCATGCACGTACAAACGCACACACACCCTCTCCTCTGCAGAAACTTACTAGTTATTAATTGCACCACCTACCACAATTATTCTAAGTTTTCAATTACCTTGAAAGCCCAAAATATCCATTAATTCTACTCTGGATCATTGGTAGAAACTCGCTTCAGTGGCCTCATGGGCTGAGGTGCTCTTCTCGCAGTAGACTAGACTGCCAGTGATGGGGAGATCAAGGTTCGAATCCCAGTCAGATGTACTGGGGGTGGTTTCCAAAATTGGTTTTCCACACAAATGCGGGTATGATAAATATAACCTTCCTCACCCTTAAAAACCACTAGCATAATTAGTATTCATGCATATAACGGGGACCGGTATTAAGACGTGGTCCTAAAAAAAAACTGCAGTAGTTTGAACCACATTAACAACCAAAGAAAACTAAAACTACACAGAATAGCCAAAAAAAATGAAAGAGTTTAAAAGTAATTTAGTAATAATTTTTTAATTACTTAATATAGACATAATTCAGTACATATGTATTATTAGACTTTGAAAAAAACACCTTAAAATGTTTTCTGTTTATTTTTGCTTGTGAGCATTCTATTACCGCATAACCACGCATCATTCATCCTATGTCTCCTATCTTGGACTATACAGAACCTCAAGCTATCGAGATACTACTATCTTACATTTCTTGACCTAATTTAATTCGCCTTCAATTACTTTACACACATATAGATACTTATTATTTACTCACCCCACCAGTAGATCTGGTTGAAAGTAAACTTGTGCTGTTTAAGATAAATATACAGAAAATAATATTAACTATATCTTGTATGTACTACAGTATAATAAATCAAGTAATCAAAGCTGTTTCTAAAAGTTTTGAAATATTGAAACTTGGCTACTAAAACTTTACTACCCAATTAAAGATGTCTTAATGTCAGCAGCAATATTTATTATATAGTTATAGTGATACTGATAGTTCATTATGGTTGTGAAATAAGGTCTCTTATCTTACATGACCAGGAGAAATTTAGAGTGTTCAAAAATAAAGAACTTATATTTGGTCCTAAAAGGCATGAGATGATAGAGAGTGGAGGAGGTGTCATAGTCATGAGTTACTTGCTCTGCACTCATCACCAGACATTGTTAGGATATTAAAATCTCACAGGTTACAGTGGGCAGGACATGCAGCACAAATTGAAGAAACTAGAACCGTGTTGATAGCAAACCCAATGGAAAGAAACCGGTGGGAAGACCTAGACACAAATGGGAAGATAACATTAAAATAGACCTGAAAAATAAAGGATGTAATGAGGTGGACTGGTGATATCTAGCTCAAGATGTAATGAAGTGGACAGGATAAAACTAGCTTAGAATAGGATTATGGTGTAATGAGGTGGACTGGATAGAACTAGCTCAGGATAGGGATAGGGTGTAGTGAGGTGGACTGGTTAGAACTAGCTCAGGATAGGGATAGGGTGTAGTGAGGTGGACTGGATAGAACTAGCTCAAGATAGGGATAGGGTGTAATGAGGTGGACTGGATAGATCTAGCTCAAGATAGAACTAAGGTGTAATGAGGTGGACTGGATAGTTCCAGCTCAAGATAGGACTAAGCTGTAATGAGGTGGACTGGATAAATCTAGCTCAAGATAGAACTATGGTGTAATGAGGTGGACTGGATAGTTCTAGCTCAAGATAGGACTAAGGTGTAATGAGGTGGACTGGATAGATCTAGCTCAAGATAGGACTAAGGTGTAATGAGGTGGACTGGATAGTTCCAGCTCAAGATAGGACTAGGATGTAATGTGGTGGACTGGATAGATCTAGCTCAAGATAGGACTAGGGTGTAATGAGGTGGACTGGATAGTTCCAGCTCAAGATAGGACTAAGGTGTAATGAGGTGGACTGGATAGTTCCAGCTCAAGATAGGACTAGGATGTAATGTGGTGGACTGGATAGATCTAGCTCAAGATAGGACTAGAGTGTAATGAGGTGTACTGGATAGTTCCAGCTCAAGATAGGACTAGGATGTAATGAGGTGGACTGGATAGTTCTAGCTCAAGATAGGACTAGGATGTAATGTGGTGGACTGGATTGATCTAGCTCAAGATAGGACTAGAGTGTAATGAGGTGGATTGGATAGTTCTAGCTCAAGATAGGGAGAGGTGGTGTACTTTCTTGACTGCTGTCACAATTATATGATATTTCTGTAATGCCTTCTCTCTTTTGACACAGTGTATATTAATATGTGCACACACTCCCACCCCACTCTTGTTCAACACTTTTTTTAAATCTCTTTCATCATTACCAATTTTTTCAACATCTAGCCCATTCTTTTCTTATATGGATTGTGTGGATACCCACAGTATATTTATCATGTATCTTTACTTTAGAACCTTCATCATAATATTTTTCATTTAGTCATATATTTGCCCAATAAAAAGTCAATTTCTCATCAAGTCAATTGGAATACTGTGTTTTCCACATCCTATCATTTGCTTAGGAGCCTCTGCATTTTCCTACATAATAACTTCCCCCACCATTCTCTTTTGTACTAATAATCTTCCCACCAAACCTGTACATTTCGTCTACCATGTAAGGTAGGATGATTAACTTTAATTATTCCACAATAGTATTATAATATAGGGTCATAGTACAATCCATTATGGTACTCCTTTCAGTGTATACAGTGTGTACATAAGATTTTCCACACACTCATTGGTTGGTTATATCTGGGGAGATGAAGTTAAAACTAACTTGGGTGAATTTATTAGAGAATTATGAGAGGAAATATAGTCTGTGTCTATGTTAATGCTAATATTAAGGGCAATCCTCTTCAATGCTCAGCAGAGTGTCGTAATTGACAATAATAGAGTAATTTGAAAGTTTGCTTTTGTTCCACGCTTTCCCTAACATTAAGTGATTATGTTGTCAGCTTCATAGTGACAGCTCCATGTGGTTGATGGGTTTTATAACACCTCAAACCAGCTCTATTGTGTGTGGATTTGAAGAACTGCTAGTAAAAAACGGCTCTGTAGTGTGTGAATTGGATGAGGGCTTAGAAAAACAATACTATTTCACAAGTAGAAGGAGGAAAAAAAAACTAGTTCGGTTTCTTAATTTTCATTCTCCCGTGATTTTACCATTCAGAAAACCATAGTTGACTTAATTACAACTTAGGGCTGTTTGTATATTCCATCTCTATAATACATTATACAAACACATCAGAAGGTAAGTTTTCTTTAATTAATTCTTGAATTTTAATTTACTCTTGTTTTACTGCCAAGCAATTGCCAATAAAATATTCAAATTCATTTTTATACAACTTTCATTGAAATTTTTTTGAAAAGTTTTGAGTTTTTGAATATTTTAACATTTGGGTGTATTTGATTTGTATCTTAAGGATACTTAGGCCTATTACTACACATATAAAGAATACACATTAATATTTTCACCAAGTTAATCAGTATACATTTTTATCACGTTAATATTGAGGAGAAAAGTCACGAGTGCCATCACTTAGTGACCCACCACAGTTGCTTCAGTTTTCTTTGCTTGTAGGGACAGTGTACTGTGAGATAGTTGAAATATAATTGGGCCTTAACATAT
Organism: Timema bartmani; assembly: GCA_902151455.1. NCBI lineage: Eukaryota > Metazoa > Arthropoda > Insecta > Phasmatodea > Timematidae > Timema > Timema bartmani. The sequence continues at coordinate 36,016 of CABFWB010000964.1, forward strand.
TCTACAATATTAACTGTACTTAATTATTTTTAATTACGATTTTCATATTTGGCTAGCAAAAAAAAAAAAAAAAGCAGGATTCTCTCTCCCCTA
>CABFWB010000964.1:36133-46155 GCA_902151455.1 Timema bartmani
CTTTTTAAAATCATGGGGCTATGACAGCTTTTAGAGTTCATTTTTATGATAATTGGTCTTACCTGCATTCTTTTCTCCCACGAAACCAGATAAATTTCCAATACATGATTTTCTTCATTCAGTGTTCTACATGTCTTACTGTCCTTCCACGTTGTTCAAAGCTTACAATAATTAAAAGGCATTTGAAAGGAAAAGGATAAAATAACCGATAGGTAGACATTCTTGAATGTATCTATTTAATAGAAGATAAATGAGTTGTACACCGAAAACAGCTTTATTTCCTTATACAAATCAACTCCTGAGAGTATCCAAATTGGGCTAGTGACAATGGACATTTACAAAGATAAACATATTGCATTTGACAACAATAACAAACCATAGTATACAATATATTTACATTAATATTTTTGAGATTTGTACTTTACACTATCATTAATTAAAATATAAGTTGAAAAATAAAATGGTTCATACTAATTTTGACACAGGGCTTGTTTTAGCTATATCTGAGAATATCAAAGGGGAGTGAAATAAATCCAATGGTTTGGATTTCTCTCAACAATGAATACCTAAACAGTGTTTTTAAAATAATAGAAGGAACTAGAAGTTCTCTTGTTTTTATTAATAGCCAGACTTGTTTAGATATACAATTTCTATAAAATGGTTTTTGGTTTAATCACCAGCTTGTCAATAAATGTACAAAAAACTTTCAATTATTCATGGTATGTTATCTGGTGTGTCTATTGGGGATCTTACTTTATATTAACATTCTGGCTTTTTATGTCTAACAAGAAAATTTTGGAGCTTTGAGGGATCGATGTTGACCTTGTAGTTTGGCAAACTTTACAGACTATTTTTACAAATATATTTGTTAAGAAAATATTCTGTGCAACTCCTCCCCTTTCGTCAACTCCAATACTCTAGATTCTAATGTAATTGGTTCTGTACTGTATTTAACTCATCAATAAGTTTTAACTGTTTGTTACAATAAGCTAAAATACAAGAAAATTTTTTTTTTATCTCACTAAAGGCAGTCAACATTGATGCTATTTTATTTTTGGAGAATGTAAATGAGATAACACTAATAATCAAATATTGGTGGGTTTGAGGTAAAAGATAAGAGTATTATTTTTCTACATACAAGGTCATTCTAATTTTGTGTGTGTGTGTGTGTGTGTGCGCATGCGCGTGCTGAATGCGCTTGTACTTTCTCATGTACATAAACATATTGTACTTTTACTTTGAGGTAAATAAATAGTCAATTACATTATATATATTTTTCTTTTTTATTGAAAACAGACAAATTCTAAGTATTATACATATTAAAATAGCTGTTTTTAATACACAAACCTCTGTAATATTATATATTATATTTTCAAAAAAATAAATGTTGTTAAATCAATATAGGCCAGGTGTCAGGGCAAAAAAAATATAGAAATTAGGAATATATCAAAAAAATATGGCATATGCTTTAAATCTTTTTATTTGGGGGGTATTTTTTTTTCCCTGTATGAGGTCTGCATTCATCACAGATTGGGAAAAATATTCGAATAAACAGATTTATTTTGATCAATATATCCATTTTTGATAGTTATATAGTAGAAAGCGTCACTAACATTATTAATTTAAATTAAATTTTCTTTAAAAATGTTCATAAACACGATTTTTGTACAATGGATGTTTTCGAAGATATAGCTGCAACTAACATAATACCTCCATGCAACTGCACAAAATAACTATTTTCAGTGTATGGTACTCTCTATGTTAAAAAATAATAATTTTAAAGGTAATAAATTAATCTATCATTAAATATTAATGGCTTCTCGTGGTTATAGTTTCAAAACAATTTAGTGTGCGAAAAACGTGCTAAGCAACATTTTTATATAGCAATTTTAATTCAGTGTAAAATCGGTAATGAATATTTTTATTGTAAAACTGTAGTGACCTGATTTTGTGGTGTTTATTTCAATGCTGCAAAGAACACAGACTGCACATGAGAGGGAAAAACTCAATATGTTAATTATACCCTTAAATACAGCGATTAAAGCATTCACCAACCTTAGAGGATTTATTATATTTTAAATACATTGTGCATAGCCTCTGTTTGCGTTCATATTTTATTTTAAAGAATTAAGTACAAAATGATATTGGGCAATGCATATTTTATTACTGTGGGTTTTATTACATCCTGTCCTAAATATTATCTATTCAATAGTGCTAATATTGTATTTTTATAACCTGTGAAATCTTGGAATAAATTATTTGATGAATTGTGTGCATTTCAAACGAAATTATAAAAACACACTTATTCCTGAATAAACTATTGAATAGTCCACAATATATAATAATGTATAATTTGGTATAGAGATTATTGCATTCATAAATGTATTCATTTAAATATATTTGGAAAAAAAAGGCAAATTAACACAGGAATCAAACCCAGATCCTTTGGTGCACCAACCCAAAGATCCAGGGTTTATTTAATGTGTCTAGGTGTCATTTTTAAGCTATAGTTTCATTACTTTTACATGCTGGCATGGATGAATTAGTCATTTTCGATTCATTAAAAAATAACAACCTTGTTATGATACCGAACCTAGGACCTATAATTTTATTTACCACTAACAAAACTTTCATTGGCTCATATCTTCATAAAGATGATTAAATTATTTTGATATATATGTATCTTATATATTTGATAAAGCATATATATATATATATATATAATTAGGTGTTCTGTCTCACGACAGATCTATTCCTTTTGTCGGGGAAACTCATCAAACCTCCAATGCGTTTCCTGTCCTCTGCCTCCTCCTTCAGCTCCCAGAATTTTCTTCTTTCTTTCAAGTCATTTAGTATTTGAATATATATATTCATTAGATACATATTATATAAATACATATTTTAGCCTTGCCTCAACATATATATTTAATATAATCCTTGTTTTAAATATTATTTGTATATACCGTTTATTCAATTTATATTAGGACCTATAAAGTATAATTATTAACACAAATTGTTAATTATTTAATCTAAGTGTAAGCATGAGGATGGTAATTAATAGGAAACACAAAACAGTTCCACACGACGAAGAATTGAAAACTACTTTCGTGGTAAAATCTCCCACGATGCACCTGATCGAGATTCAAACTTAAATCCTACCGGTAAGTATCAGGTGTGTTGAATAAACATGTTGGGGCTACGATGCTAGACCAACCTCAAGATGAATATACGCTTTTTATTTGCATTTAGCATCATTCTGGATAGTGTGAGTTTTACCAGATGACACAAAATTTTCTCTAGGTCTTATCCAGTATGCCGTATTATTCGAGGGGTATGTTGATTTAATTCAATAAATCATATTAAAATAATATTAGTGTAACTATTCACCAATAATATATACAAAATAATGTTCAAATAGTCACTAAACTTACTGTAAATCCATATCACATCAGTACCTACCATTTGTTCATACCATTCAACTAGAAGAATAATAAAGTTAGAGGTCCAAATTCATTTTTATACAGCTTTTATTGAAACATTTTGGGTTGAAAAGGCTGTTATTCAGTTAGAAATATTTAAACGTTTACCTGTATTTGATTTGGAAATTAATAATGATTTTGTTAATTTACCTATATGAAATAAATTATCTTGGTTATCGTGAAATTCTTACAATTCATATTTATAAGTTTATTTTTTATATATTTTAAAAAATAAACTAATTCAAAATTATTAACATGGGAACATAATTTTCTAATTTAGTCAGCACATTATTAAACAGCCAATAATGGTGACTGAATATTTTGATAGTAATTCTCATCTTCAGGAGTGCACCTATCTACTAAAAAGTGTCTTTAGTAAATTTTGTAGAAAAATTTAAATTAGGACTTTTTTTTAAAAATACTATCTAATTTATTTTAAAATTATTTCTATTTAATTTCCTTTTATGTCTAAATAATAATTTTCTTAACACTTCAGAAACACTCCCAAGTGTTAAAAAAGGAAGTATATATTTAATGGATGTTTTCTCATGTTAACATTTCTTCCTATGTTATTACAGGTTTTTTCCAACCAACTAAACATCGGACAAACGAGTTTGACCTTCTTCCAAGTAGTGGTCCCGGTTCATTCCCATGTCCCCGCTGTGGCAAGTGCTATCGCTGGAAGAGAAACATGGTCACCCACTACTCTATGGGCTGCGACCAAAAGAGACTCTTCCAATGTCAGTTTTGTCCACACAGCTCCAAACAGAAGAGTCATCTGAGAGTTCACGTCAAGGCTGTGCATAAAGACATGAATTTTCTTTGGTGCTAAAGGTGACACATCTATAATATTGAGCATTGTACAGGCTACCTTGGTAGCATTTTCATAAGTTGTGGGGTCAATGATCTCAAAAAACAAGACTTGTTAACTAGCAAAATTTAAAATTTGGAGTGCAATTATAATACTAATTGAACAAACACAATCGCTAAAACCATAAATATTTTTCCATCAAAATGCAAGACGGATTGAAACTCAGCCCCTTATCTCAGCCCATAATGTGTATGGTACTGGGTCTGGTTCCAATCAAAGCCACATTTATATCATCTATAAAAGTGTCCAGCTCACATCACATAAAAAAGGTAAATCAACGATTTGAATGTGAATCTGTTGTTCAGGAACCAAGCAAATATAATTCATCAATAGTAAGCACACTAGTGAAAAAATCTAAAATTAATAACATGTATTGAATCATAATGGCGACCTATTTTAATTGTTTGTGCAACAATTAATTTTTTTAAACCTTTTAGTAAATTTTAACTAATCAATAAAATACTTGAAATTGATGTTTACTTTGAAGTAAAATAAATACTCCCCCAAATTTGAAAATAAAATCTTATTTAATTCAATCAAATCCATCAACATTAATGAATAAAATTTACTTTTTCCCTAGAGTTTTATTTATTTATTATATTATATCTTACCTTCCCAAATAACTTAGTTTCTCATCACTAATTTGGTTACAAATATAATTTTACTTCATGCCCTTTGAATTATAAAATTAAACCTTCTTACGAGATTATACTTAGTCAAATAAATAAAATTTGTGTTTAGAACATAGTTAAACCTATTTTTAGAATAAAAATAGGAACATTTTTTGTCAGAGACTTCCTTCCTGTTCACTTTATGCAAACAAAGTGAGTTGAAAGTTATTTCTATTTTACATTACTTTGTGACCATATTTACACATTTTTCAATTTGAGTCCTATTTAAAGTATTTAAAAATGATTAGTATTTTCTGTTTAATTTACATAAAACCAGTGGCATACCATCCTATGGTGCAAGTGATATGACCACACCAGGGCCTAAAGCTCTCAGGGCCCAGAAGGGAAGAGAAAATAAACATTTATTTTTTATATTTTTGCTCTACGTAATATTCTTGATAATGTTCATAATTTTAATAAGGAGTTTTACAAATTGTACACAGTAATAAACAAAATTTAAATTTTGTAAATTTCTATAAGTAAACCTTTTAACTACTTCATGAAACACAACTTTGAAAAGCAGCAATATGATTACCTTTAAGCTAAATTCAATCAGACTTGACTTCAATATTTTCAGTAAAAAAATATATATAGTTAAATCTATGAACAAGAATAGCAAATTTTTATTTTCAAATAAATTTCTAGTTCATATTTAATAGTTGGGTTGGTATAATTAGGCTCAGTAAATCTTTATAGCTCTGGAATTCCCTGCCTCGATGCATCGGCTACACATGCAAAATGTTTACTTTCTGTACTATGTATTGGTACAGTTGACAGTCAGTTTGTAAGACTATTATTAAATATTTAAACTATATATTACTTAGATCGGCTCTTTACTTTATTGTTATTAATGATTGATGACTAATGATTTATAGGGTCATTTAAATTATTTTTAATAACCTGCTGCACAAAACACATCAAATCAAATGTCTCAGTGGTTCAGAAAAAAGAAAATGTAAGGCAACAAAAGAATGAAATATTCAAAATTTATGCAAGATATCTATGTTTTTTAAGTCTAAATCTAATGAAGATATTCCAAGCTTATATGAATAAATTGACTACCACATTTAGTCGAGAATAATAAGGCTGATGAGTAATAATTTTTTTTAACACCTTTTCAGGTTATACGCATATTTAACAATCATGCTATTGTGTTAGAAATGAGAAAGGTTGAATGTGAAGGAAGTGTACCCACATTTGTCTGGAGTGAGAGTGGAAAACTATTTAGGGAAAACCACCCTCAATACACCTGACTGAGATTCGAATCCAGATCTCCCTCTCATCGACAGTCTAGTCCATGCGTCCACCAAAGCAGGTAATAAAAATGTTAACCAATCATTGAAAAGTGATAATGCCAAAGAACTATTTTTAGCTATTCCATCTTGTTCAAATGTATTTGCCAAGAGAAAGAAGTTGACACTGCCGGGCTGTTACTACTAGAAAATAATGACACATAGGTCATTAATACAGATATTCCCAAACAAAAATCTTCATTATGCAAATCAGTAAGATAAAGTTAATTTTAAAGATCCGCTAATTAGTAATATTAAACGATTTACTGTCAATAAAGTGCTAAGTCAACCTGTTCACCAATTCCCTAAAGATCTAAAGCAGAATAACTAGAGTTTTTCAAAAGCTAAGTGTTATTAATAAATAAATCTGGTGTACAAATAAATCATACGTGGCTTTGCTATTCTACGGTACTAGGCATTGCATATAGTCAGGTGTGCTGGTTATTTGCAGAGGAAAGGGATACTGCATGGGTTACGGTTTGAGATTGGGTTGATATGTCCAAAAATATTAAAGCACACAAGGGTCTACTCTTCATATTTCCAATATAATGATATATTATCATTGGCATTCCCATCAAACACTGTCAGAAGAAGCAGATAACTCTATACTTAGAGAAGTTAATTACTGGCCGAAAGTTCTGGAACAAGTTGTTCACTTAACTCTAACCCTTGCTTCCAGTAATTTGCCTTAAAGAGGCCATGCTTAAAGTATTTATAGTGAAACCCAAAGTGCAACAAATATAGCATTATTATGGATAATAAAATAAACATGTCAAGATATAAGAATAAACATAAGACACAACAGTAAAATGAAAATAATTATCTAGTGAGCAACTTGAGGATCAGATGATTATGAATGCAGAACTTCCTTTTGAAACTGATGTATTCAACGCTACCTTCGACAGAGCTGTAATGGAACTCCAAAGACATTTTGAAAATTTAAATGAGATCACTGATAACTTTACCAGACTGCACCTTACAGTTCTACAAACAGAAAAATGATGAATAACTGAACCGAAGCTACAGAACATCTGTACAATGAGTATCAATCTGAGTTAACGCCTTCCTTCAGTTCTCAACTATAATCCAGGGCTAGTTTGATACCTCAAATAGCTGAAATGTCTTCAATAATAGAAGTATTTGAATTGTTAATTATTATTCAAAATGAATCTCTTATTTCTGCTCTCCTGGATATTTATACTTAACTTTTAGTTATTATTTAAACTGACTCACTCTTATATTTCTATTTTAGTGAATATTTATACTTCACTTTTATTATTTTTAAAACTGCCATTAGTGTGGCAACATTGAAACTGTCAATCTTGAAACTAAGATTAATAAAGAACTATTCACAAAGCACAATGACAGAAGAAAGGTTGTTGGGACTTGCCATTATAGAAATTGAAAACCAGCAAGCACTTGAATTAAATATCAAGGATATTATGAGGAATTTTGCTGAAATTAAATCCAGAAAAGTTAAAATCCAAGTTTATCTAGTTTATATTAATATTATAAAAGGAACCAACATTTCATTTTAATGTCTATCTTTAAATTATGATTGTTGACTACTTTTCTTGTTAACATAAATTGGTGACTATTTTTTTAAACAAAACACTTTATAATTTATAACATTTTTATAATAATGAAGTGATAATTATGGTTGTGCAGTGACTGAACCAACATCTAAACAATTTTGAAATTGTGTGGTAGGAATAGTAAGTTTTAGGTAGGTCATACTTAGTTAAAATAAATTTAGCAACTAATTTTATTTCATTCAGAAATATTTAACAAAGTTGATATAATACTTAAAACTTATTTTAACATTCTTTTATATAATGCAAATAATTCATAGAAAATACATACAAAAGTTATCATACATGCAATCAATTAAGCTTAGATTTTGTTTGGGTAGGCCCACTTTTTGCAAAAATTCCTTATTTTAGGGGTCCATTTACAAAATATGTTACACCAGGGCCTACACTTTTGATGTTACACCACTGCATTAAACATTATAAATTTAGGAAAGTTTATGTTATTAATGTGTTAGTTTTTTTCTTTCTTATCAAAAAATAATATAGTATAGTATCTCAATCTCAACTGTTAAAATGTTTTCATATAACATAAAAGGGGCTCAAATGAAAACTTACTTAATTAAATAAGCCAAGAGAATGAAATCTATAATTAGGAAATAATAATGATATACTAAGAATCACTTATTCTGAAACCATTATGAACATTATTTTATACATACATCATAATGAAACATCCAATTAAATTTAAAGGATAGGCAGTCCTCTACTTTCATTCATAATCTATTCCCGAAAATGCATTAAAAAGTTAAACAATTCATTTACGTTTTGTAAACCACCCCTAATTTTAGTAAGGAGAGAAAAATTTAATAATTGGATGGCAAATTAAATATAAATATATTTTATGGTAGTTTGTTGCATTTATATATGGTGTGATCTGTAACAAGCAATTAATGAGGAATAAATGTAGATATGAAGTAGATTTAATGTATTGTATTTAACTTATCTTTAAACTAACTAATGTAAATTTTATTGGCAATATAATATTCTGTAAGCTCTTCACACATGGGCCATTCTTTGCCTACTATGACACTCATACTTTCAATAAAGTTACCAACCTAATTCATAAGAATATTCCTCTTTGTATGAAACTGATCCATACTGTATTGATATTAATTCTGTCTTTAATTTTATTTTCTTATGACTGGATGGATCAAACAGCTAATAAAAGCTATTAGATCTACTTTCACATATTTAAGCATTGAGTCATGTGATATACAGCTGTAACTTTTGATATATATTAATAATACCTATAGAATAACACTAATTATAATTGAAATTTTAACAATGTTGATTGCAAAATATGTTTGTGTTTCCTAGAGAGTGCTCCAAATCTCCGTTTATAAGAAAGTTGAAGTATAGGTACATGCACACACATGGCTTTAGTCAGCTTCTAAGTTTTAGTTGTTTTAATAAGAAGCTCAAGCTAACCAGAATAACTATTTTTATTTAAAATATTAAGATGCCATCGCATCATAAACAAATAAACAATAATAAACTAAAACATTCAACAAATCACTTCAACATCCACTTTACAAGTATGAACCTTGAATACACCACTCACGAGATACAACCTTTGTGGAAATGTCACACCATTATTCATTAAGCTGTGTCCAGTATTGAGGAAATAGTTTTATAGGGCTCAACAGTTCAATTAATCATAAATTACATGTACACTGAAGTCAATGTAGTCGAAAGCTAGGTTAGTGACATATTGACTTGATCATGTACATCTCAATAGGATTGAGCATATGCCATTCATGAACAGTCCAAGATACTTACTTGTGTTTTATTTGATTGTGTTCATGGAAGAATTTGTTCTTAGGCGTCCCATTTTGGGATTGACAGGATTTAATCAAGTGTATTACCAATGTATGTATTGACTTTCTCCTGTATAAAATAATATTTTTTATAGTTTTTAACTACTACCAGTGGTAATAATGGATACCCGCAATCCTCACCACTGGTATATATCCTCTACCCCCCCTACTCATCTTTCTAGTATTGTATAAAACCATTTGTTAGTTAAAGCCAGCAGAAAGGAACAATGAGTAACTCAGGGGTTGCAAACTGGCAGCCAATGGTGTGCTGACGCTTTTTTTTTTTTTTGGTCCGCACAT
>CABFWB010000964.1:54297-81782 GCA_902151455.1 Timema bartmani
TTAGCTCTGTCTTTAGGGGTGTATACCGCCCTTAATATTGAAGATGGACCCTAGGTTGCTTATGAGAATTATTCTAATTTCACCCAAGGAGTATCCTGCTAAAGTTTGATGCGATGTTTTAGAAACACGTATAATTATGATATATGTATTATTTTACTTCACACAAGCTGAATTTTAAGAATATATCAGCATAAAGAGTTCATTCAAGCTACCTAATCAAATTTTGATTTTGAAATGGTGGTAGCCAATTAACTAAGCCGATATATCACATTAGTGTAACTACAGAGGTAATTATGGCACACAAGCTGACTTTCGAACACATATAATAAAAAACAGAGCACATTCGACTGACAATCAGATTTTTACTGTGAAAATGTGACATAAGAGTGGACGAAGGAGCATAGGGACCATTTATCATTTTATGGTGTCTTAGCAAGTGGGGCCACAGGTAAACATCCAAATGGTAGTGTTAAGAAGTCTCCCTTTGCAGTAGATATCTTCCTAGACGATATGGGTGTGGTCGCTAACATTCCTTGAGTTGCTTGTTCAGCTTGGTTACAGCTGTAAGCATTCTAAGGTCTTGTTGCTAATAGTAATGGTACACTTGATTTTTTTTAACTTCAATTTTTGTACTAATTAATTAATTTTTTTTACATCCATTGAGGTTTCCAGTCTATAGTTTGGGTCAGTTTTTTTCTATTCAAGCCATATATTTTCCACTACTGGCTTGCTAGGCCTGTCATAGCCTCATATGCCTTATAATCTAACTTATGACAAGGACAGGCTCAACACCCAGTCCTCAGTCCTTAATTTATCAATGTGAAAGGGTAAACCCAAATTTTACCAATGATAAATTTTTCAGACATGCTGGGAATCTAACCTGTGACCCTTAGCTCAGTAGAGAGACACACTACCAACTGAGCTAAGGTGTCGGATCCACTGATTAATCTCAATGGCTATAAACTTAAAACACATACAAATGGTGATTTATTATAAGTATGGGCTGTGTCCAGAGAAGAATATTTCCTTTCCATCACATTGCACTTACCATACCTAAATATTAGAGTTTCTTGCGAAGTTTTCTTGGGAACAGGCCAAAGGGTGGAAAAATAACAAATTTGTAAACTGGACTAAGGAGTTGAATGATATTGGCTTTCAAATATGTTTCTTTAATTTCAATGTATGTCCTTCACTTGTCCTAATAAGAGCCTGGAGCCAATCTTCATCCCCATTATTCTTTAATGTTCTTCTTATTATTATCTAAAAAGCTATATAGCTGGACAAATACATATGATTTTAACCAAATCACATTAGGATGTTGACAATTTTAATGAGCCATTTTCAAACTATTGTATTAATTATGATTGTTGGCTTAAAATATACCCACTATATATTCGAGGAGACACTAGACATTCAATCCATTGATAAATATCATTTTTAATTTCTCTCTTCGTAGCAAAATATAAATTATACCACTTTTATTATTTGATTGATACAGCTCTAAAAGTTTGTATTTTTTTAATAGTTTTTATTCCTTATACTCCAGGGAATACATGTTTTTCTTTGAAGTTAAATTTGAATGTATGTTCAAATTATGAAACAAGTCCTCTTCTCATCACAATATATTTATTTAGCTTTCTATTGGTGGTAAATTTAATTTAATTTTGGTTACTTCAAATCTCTGCATTATGACCATTGTAGCACCATTTGTTATTAATTTTTTTCATTTAGTACCTTGGTAATATAATTTTAATAGAACTATTATTAATATGTATATATAATAAAAATGTATATATATTTATAATTTTTTTATATAAATCCAAAATTTTATAGCATGATATCTTGTTAAAATGTCCTTTAAAATGTTCCATGGAATGCAAGAACATTTTTCTTGTGGTTTTAGGTAAGTACCTATCACATAACCCTTTTACAGTTCTGAACCATACTTTTGTAACCTGTAATGATATAATCTTTCGTTTTGTTCTTATTAGTTGATCATTTTTTTAAGTTTGACTTTTTTGTTATGTTATATATAATTCATAGTTTAGATTAAGTTAATTTCATGCACTAAAACTTTCAATAAAGTTTTCACTTTATTAACTTATCTGTATCGTGTTTTTTTGTTTCAGCCCTACATTTTGAAAGCAATACAATGTTTTCCCCTCGGATGTTTATAGATTTTCTTAACTACCCTAAAAGACAACGTCAAGGGGTCTTGTCAAAATGTTATAGTGAAGATGGCAAGTATAAATGCCCTCAGTGTGGGAAATTGTACCGCTACAAGGAGTCACTCTGTCGTCATATGAGGCATGAGTGTGGCAAAGCACCCCAGTTTCAATGTACACACTGTCTTCAGAGGTTTTCTCAAAAGCCCAATCTAGTGTACCATGTAAGAAGATACCACGAATAGAAACAATCTCCACATTCTAGACTGCATTGCACTTATTGCATTTTATACTGGTTCATAGCATTTTTGAAACTCTCTTCATGGTTTTACTTGTATCAACACCGATTTTTATAATAAATGCTTGTTTATCAAAATAGTAATATTTGGCCTTTGAAAATTGCAGAATTATAATGAAAAATGTATTGCATAAAATAAAAACAAAATCATACAAAAAATTATATTTTGATGAGATTTTATATCTATATATTATTATACTTCCAATGTTGAAGGCTAAAAAAATTCCTTATAACAATGTGTTGATATCTAAAAGTGCATCTGATGTTTTTAAATTATAAAATTATCAAAAAATGTATCTTTTATAGCTATAAAATAATGGTTACATTTGTAAGAATAATATTAAAACACAATAACTTCTGTGAAAATTTTAGAGTAATAATCGCATTTTACATGCTTTTTTTTATGAAGTAAGCTCTACTTGTACTGTATTATACTTTATTTGGAATTAAATGGACCTGAAATCAATAAGGTACTTTCATAAAAATATATATGTGATAACATTTTACCAAAAATAAATACAGTAGACTCGTGATTATTCAGCTTAATGAAAAGGGGGAGTCTATATACATTCAAAAATAAAGGAAATGCCAATTTAATAGTACCTATATTTACAGAGGTATAAATAAACCATATCAATCTCCTTGCTATACCTCTCTCTTAGTTATGCCATGTAAATTGAATATGGTTGGTAAGCGTTGGGTGTGGCAAGGTGATAGGTATTGTTTATTTATACCCCTGTTGATCTCTCACCCTATCACAAATTAATATTCCCCTAACAAACAGGTTTATTTATAAAAAATGTTTGTGAAGTTTGCTAGACTGCAAGGTTGATGGTGACCCTTCATAAATTCACAATATGCTAGTTTACACATTGCTGCCTAATTAAAACAAAAAAAATCCCTAATTTACACACACATACGCTGCAAAACAGATAACCCACTCAAAATAATTGGAATCTTACTGCAGTTAATTTACATGGATATTGAGTATTATGTGGCCCTCCGCTCAATAAGTTTGGGGATCCTAAGGCCTCTTTTATGCATGCGGCAACGGCGGCTCCGCTAGTACCAATTATAACACGCGTTTTCTAAACGCTACCACAGTAGGCAAAATAGTTGGGCGTGCAGTGATACCAAGCCTAGCAAAAATCCTCAGTTCCGAGTTCCATATACTTGGTCTTTCTCTAACCTCATTGATGAAACGTTCAGTGTTGAATTCTTCCATATTCAAACACAACACAAACTCACACGTAAATAACAACCAGTAAACTGACGGAAGGGCACCACTGAATTTGGTGCAGTTCAGTATGGCAACCATGCGATCTGACGGCAGACCGCTACCGCTTGTATAAAAGGTCACATTACACTCAATGTATTTAGAAACCGCTTGAACGTTGCGGACTCTAACTACCAGTGGCTGGGATTACAAAACACGGTAGAATTTTTACTGCTACCGCATGTATAAATTGACTCGTTTAACTCAATGCAGTTAGACAACGCGGCAGACCAATAACCGCAACCGCAACCGCGTGCATAAAAGAGCCCTAAGCTGTGCCTCATACTTTTGTATTGTAATAACAAATAATAAACAATTCACTGTATTTGAAGAATCTACCAGTCCCCATAGTTGCCTAGTGAGGAAGATTAACAATCTAAAATAGTAATGTGCATTATTTATCTTGATTTACTAGTGCAGGTGAAATTACATAGTTTACTATCATTGATTTTAAGGTAAAATAGTGAAGCGCTAACATTATGTAATATTTAATAACATCATATTCAAATAATTTAAAAAGGTAGGAAATGAAAATATATCGCTAGCTTTTCCCAAGCAATAATTTTTGTTAGTAAATATTTTATTTATAGTGCTGTTGTTTTTGTTTCATTTTTTTTTATTCATTTTTTTTTTCATTCATCATCCAATATAAAACGAAAATACCCTAGATGAACAAGAACAATGTCAGTCGAGTATTTTTTTTTAAACATGGTTAAAACTTGAATTAGTTTTTGTTTCCCTGAAAGGCAGCAAGCTTACCTTACAGGGTTCCACTATGTAGTAGGTGTGTATAGGTGTGTATACTATAGGATAGGGCACATTGTAGCCAGTCAAGGTAAGAGCTACCTTTCAGGGTAAATGGAATGCACATAATATTGCCGAGAACTAAAGTGCAATTGTTCTGGAAACATCTTGCCATGTTCAGCAACTCAAAGCCATATATACAGGATGTATCAATTTATGTGAGAAGTAACTGGGGCGTGGACAGTAGACCTCAAAACAACACAAAAAGTCCTATGAACGTATGTTATATGTTTGATGGTTCCCGAGATAAGGCCTTCCAAGCTTCTGCTGGAATTATTAATTGCCCTACTTGATATAACCATGATGCACCTCTTGTAAGTGATGTATCACTGCTGTTACACAGGCAGGGCTATGAACAATTCCGGCAAAACCTTGGAAGGCCTTATTTAGGAAACCACTGAAAATATGACATTTGTTCACAAGGACTTTTTTAAAATTGTTTTGAGGTTTGCTATCCATACCCCAGCTACTTCTCACATATATCAATACACACTGTATAGTCAAGTTTCAGAGTTCAGCCAATCCCTCATTTGAGCTGAACTGTTTTTTTTTTCCTATACTTTAAGATTGGTTAACTAAACTTTAAACACAGCCCTCAATCTCCCTTTCAGCCTACCAATATGATATCAGGAAGCCACGCGACTCTCAGTTTTATTTGAGTTAAATCTAATAAGGACACATCATGTCTACATTGATACTTGAAACATTATAGGGATGTGATTGTATCATATATAAATAATCTACAATGGGAGTATAGGTAAGTGACAGTTAACAGAAGATTCTTTATTGCAAACATTGGCTGGAAATATTATTATAATCGTTTGGTATCACTGTTTATTAATAATATATTATTACTAAGCAACAAAATTTATTTCCGAATATGTTGACATTATTGACTTTCAGCCAATGCTTGCATTAAAGTACCTTCTGTTAGCTGTCACTACCTCTTCTACCATAGGTGAGCTATTCTTTTCCTTAAACCATTCTCTAGCTTGAGATAGAGCCACTTGCACTTATGCTTACAAATGTACAATACGTATGTAGTATTTTGTCACACTTGCTCATAAGGTGAGTAAGAAAAACACAACTAATCAAAACATTATGTTCAACTATATTAAATATAATCAAATGTTTATATTAATTCTATTAAAATGTCTAATAATATATAATTCTTAAATGGGAAAATCTTTATCGCTAGCATAATAATCTAAGATAGCGTTTCCTAAACTTTTTGAATGGCGTACCACCCCAATGATTTCCGTAATTTGTAGTACCACCAAGATAGTGCTGAATTTTTACTATTTCGGTACATTTTTAATGATGCACATGCATATAATAACAACAGACTGCATTGGCTGTCTGAGTTTGAATAAATGTTACCACCCCTCTAACCACAATTTAAATCTCTCTTGCTTTTGGCTGGACTTGGTCAGAATATATTTCTAAGATTTGATGAATTGAATGTGCTTGTTTTGTTTGGCTTCTCACGGCGTATCACCGGGATGTTTTTAACCCGGCCTGAGGTGGTCCTATTATCTCCTCTCTAGGATAATGCGGTTGGGAATATTCTAGGCCTGTTCCTCTCCAAACCCCCTAAAACTAAACTCATTATTGAGTATTTTACTAAATATAATCATTAATAATAAAAAATTAAAAATTAAAATAGGTTATTAAATATATATATAAATAAAAATGTGTTGTGCTCATTAAAACTACTATGTCATACAGCATCTTAATAGCAGGTTTGCATTAAATTATTTATTTTGATGAGTCATAATATATTCTAAATTCAATTTATTTATTAGGAACTTCAATTAATTAATTATTGTAATGAAGAACAATGATACTTTACATTATAAATTTTAAACAATTCTTGTAATTATTTTTAAAGTTTAAACTATTATGATACGCATTTCATTAGTAGGGTGGAGCTATATTAAAATAGGGGTCATTATTATTATTATTATTATTATTATTATTATTATTAACCAACTAACCTTATATAGCATGTCTTTATTTTATTCTTGATTATATTTAATTTTCTCTCTGTAGAACTGACTTTTCTCAGTTATAATCTGGCGTAGTTTGAGTGATGGAGTTTTATTTTAACTAAACTTAAAATAGTAGTTTCAAATTAACATGAAACTCTAAAAAAAAATCATAGTAAATGTGTAAAAATTATAATATTCTTCTCACTAGATATAATAAATAAATATATTTCTCTTTTCCAGCTATTGACCTTTCAGTGTCGCAGAGTTGGGTGCCTTGGAATCTACCAAGGCTGTCTCTTATTTCACCAAGAGCATGTACAGAATTCAAACCTATCAAGTTGTATTCATGTTCAGACTGTGGGAAGCGATATCGGTGGAAGAGCACGTTAAATAGGCACCAACATGTGGAATGTGGGGGCAAGGAACCAGCAGAACAATGTCCCTACTGTTCCTACAAGGCAAAACAGAAGGGTAATCTTTCTGTTCACATACGGAAATACCACTCCAATCAGTTATAGCAAAACGCATTACTCACAATATATTGTTTGTCGAAATGAGCCATGTTAAATCAAGAAATCCTCTTTCATACTGAAAAAATTTAATTAAATCCACAATAGATGCAGCCACAATCAGCTCTGAATCCTTGAATATTGTCTAAGTACCGATATCTTACTTTTAAGAAAATCAGAGAGATGATTATTGAATTATCAGGATATCAACATATGTTAAACCAACCACTTTTAAATATGGAATCATTTCTGAAATAGTGAGTGAAATTTACAGTTTATTATGACTCACAAATTCCATACATCCACTTGTGGTGAGATTGTAGGGAACGTAAGAAAAGGCGGTTTTTATAGCAAACAACTATTTTCGATCAAAATAAATAAAATTTAGATTCATTATAAACATAGGAGAGTTTAATTTTCTTCACATGGTGAGTTTCACAGTTTTTGTATATTTAAAGCCAAGGTGTCCTGTAATTGAATTACAACTTTTTCTCTTCTTTTAAAAAATTTCTCATCAAATTTTAGTATGTTAATGACAGATATTCAAGAATTGTTGAGGTTACCATGTGAAGAAAATTAAACTCTACCAATATTTATTTGTTTTCGGCAAAAAAAGTTTTGCTAAAAACTGCAAAAACACTGACCTTTTCTTGTGTCCCCTCCACTTCCAATTCAAGATACTAACATAAGAATGTCACCATTACATTTTTTCATGAATTAAGTTTTATATAAGTTACTGGATGCACTCCAATGTATTATTAAAGCTATACATATTTATTTATATGTTATGTTATGGTTATGGAAGCATAAAGCTTAAATACTTTATAAAATATTTTTAGTGATTAAAATTTATGATGATGAAATTACCTCAATAATGATTTCAACTCATACAATATATAGTAAAACCTTGGATTGCGAGTAACTTGGTCTGCGAGTGTTTTGTAAGACGAGCAAAAATTTTCAATAAATTTTAACTTGATAAACGAGCGATATCTTGTAATACGAGTAGTACCACGGTTACGCTTTGTCTGCCGAGCAGTGTCATTGGATAGGTTCTTTGTTAAAGTCGCACAAAAAGAAAAATATTCCAGTAAACCAACATATAGCAGTGATTCCGTTAGTGATAGTGAAAGTCGTCCTAAACAATAACACACCTCCTCCTCTCATCTCTCTCATCCACCTCACACCAGCCACAACTCCTCTCCTCTCTCTCATCCACCTCACACCAGCCACAACTCCTCTCCTCTCTCTCATCCACCTCACACCAGCCACAACTCCTCTCCTCTCTCTCATCCACCTCACACCAGCCACCATTAAATTTAATTAATAAATTTGATTACAGTACAGTTACATTTAAATAAAATAAAATAAAAAAGGTATTAATCATTTTTATATTAAATATTTTTGGGTTGTGGGACGAATCATCTGAGTTTCCATTATTTCTTATGGAGGAAATTCACTTTGATATACGAGTGCTTTGTATTACGAACACGTTTACGAAACGAATTATGCTCGCAATCCAAGGTTTTACTGTAATTGGTCACAGTCCTTAGTAATATTATATCATTTTATAAATAGGCATACTTTTATTT
This sequence comes from Timema bartmani, assembly GCA_902151455.1. NCBI lineage: Eukaryota > Metazoa > Arthropoda > Insecta > Phasmatodea > Timematidae > Timema > Timema bartmani. The sequence goes on from CABFWB010000964.1 coordinate 62,933, forward strand.
GTTCTTATTAATACAAAACCCCCCAAAATTATCACTATAATTTTAAGCAATATTGCATAATTTTATAAATAGGCTTACTTTTAATTGTCCTTATTAGTACAAAACTCCTCAATATTATTACTATGATTTTAAGCTATATATTAATTTATTCAAACAAATCTTGTGCTGTGATCAGACTAACATTAGCAAAAATTGCATCAAGTGGTTTGTATAATAGAAGAGATGGTTAAATTATATATCTTTAAGCTCATAGCGTATAACCTGAACGAGCATTAAGACACGGTGCTAAATAAATAAAAAATAAAAATTTAAGCTCATATCAGTTGAAATCCTCTCTAAGCTTACACTTTTTGTTGTATTAAAAATTCAATAATTTAGAACCCAATCACACAATTATTGTTTTTACCCATGCTTCACCAACATTCCTAGTTTTAAGTTGAGCAAATGAGTTGCTCAAACATCATCAGGCCTAAAAATAGTATTACGATATATAACGATTTAGTATTAGTTTTAACATAATCTACTAGTTGACAGACATTAGTATTTGGCTGTTTAGTTTTTAGCAAATAATTATTAAAAGAATATATATCAATAAACATACTGATGTAACTATAATTTATTGATCAGTAATAAAGTGTAGTAAACAAAAAACTAATATTACTAGAGACTTTCCAATTGGAATGTTAAAACTATAACTTATTAATAACAGCAAAGTGTGGATTTAAACTGGTGGTAATTAGTTAAAAATATATAACTTTTTTATGTACCTGCAAAATTAATATTGGTATTCTAGATAAAACTTTTCATTTAAAGTTGTTTACATCCTAATCTATAATTATTGAATATATAAAAATATAAGCTATAATAAGAACATGTTTAATGATAATTTTTTATTGCTACTTTACTAATAGAATAAGATGGTACAAAAGGTATTATAGTATAACTAATATAAAAAAGTATATATTATTATACTATCATAACTGTGGAGAAGGAATTTATGAAACCTGACGCTGTAGAGTGTAGATGATATTAACTAGTTGAAATTGTTAATTGATTATTTGTTGAAACTTGAGTAAAATAAAGTATACTTATTTTTGGTACTCTGTATTTAGCATTTTTTTATTCATTAATAAAATAATTAATGAGTAAGGTATATATTTCTGTCCTTGTACCTACATTTGAACATTTAAACTAATAAGCAGAGTTCACTCATATATCTTTCATTATTTTTTACTAGGTATCTTCTTGTTCTAGGACAACATACTCATACACAAATATAGAGGGTGGGGCAATAAATAGCTCTGTGCACCTGAAGTATAACCACTTTTACAAACAATTTGTAAAAATGGTTCCTACTAAGCTGCATGGTACCAAGGGGTACATTATGTGGTGGAAATATTTTTTGTGAGAAGTCATCAACGCCACCTTCGTGTGTTTTATTTGGAAACCTACATTGTCTTACCTTTAATGAGATAGTGGCTGTTGAAATGAGATCAACATGCTGCGGTGAAAGATCATTCAAGGTCAAAGGAAGTAATAAATTACTGATTCATAAATAACTAGTAATAGTAATAAATAGTAGTAAATAACTTTGTAAATAACTAAGCTAACATACAATTTTCGATTGGTTATACTAGAGGTGTTAAACTTTAGAAACAAAATTGAAATTGAAGCTCAATTATTAAACCATAAAAAATATGGTGTGAAGACAGTCCACTAATACGCTTAAACCTGAAAGTCATCCACTAATACTTATATATTACCTACTTTGTTTTGTAACCCATAATATTATTTATAAAGGAACAAAACAATACTGGAGTTAAAAAATTTTTAAATACTGTTCATATGTTTTATTATTCTCTAGTCTATTTTATATAATTGAGTGAAATTTAAACAAACTTGGAAACTAAACTTTTTTTTATATTGATGCTTTAGTAATTATAACACATGGTAGCTATATATAATTAAGACGTTATATAAATACCAAATATTGATTTTTAATCCACCGTCCAGAGCAGTGCACATATCAACAAGAAGTATACATTCTAGACACCATCTAATTTCCACAAACATGTGACATGTATTTATTATTCAAGTTAAATTTAATTTAATTCATTAACTTTCTAGACATTAAGAGTTTTAAGAATAAAAGAGCATGCATGACTCGGTGTATCAATGTTGTTGAAGCGAAGGGAGTATGCAAGGTTAGGGAAATGTGGAGAAAGTTAGTTAGGATGTACTAAGTGCAGAATTGTTGTTTATTGAGCTATATGCACAGTTTCTTGCCTACCACTTAAAAGAATGGCTCGATTAGGTATGTATTTATATAATATGTAGCTGTCTATAACACATACATTTATAAAAACAAAATATATGAAGAACATGTGCAAAATCATATATTTACTAAAGCAATTTTAATAAGAATTTAAAAATACACTCTTTTTTACATTGGTAAACTATCATAAATTATTTAAAGTCTAAGAGTATAAATGAACACTACTCCATAAAATCAATGAGTTAGAATTGTAATACACACTCACACACACCTATCAGAATCTACATACATACTGATAGTCCTTTCAATCATAATCATTGTTTTATAATTAGTTTGTTTTAAATTCATAATATAAAACATAGATTATACTTTTATAATTTCTATGGAAAGTCAAATTTAAAACATACAATTGATAACTTAACTTACTACACATTTAGTGATTTCTTTTTGTAGTTATTTTAATCCATGCAACACAAACTTCTGATACAAATGGCATCTTCCATAAAATGACCATGAACTAGCAACTGTTACTGGTAGTGTTAAGATATTCTCTTAGTGCTAGTAACTGTTATTGGTAGTGTTAAGGTAATCTCTTAGCGCCAGCAACGGTTACTGGTAGTGTTAATATAATTTCTTAATATTAGCAATGTTATTGGTAGTGTTAAGATAATCTCTTAGCACTAGCAACTGTTACTGATAGTATTAAGATAATTTCTTTTCATTAGCAACTGTTACTGGTAGTGTTAAGATAATCTATTAGTGCTAGTAACTATTACTGGTAGTGTTAAGATAATTTCTTAGCGCTAGTAACTGCTACATATAGGCAGTGTTAAAATAATTCTAAGTGAAATACCAAGATTTGGAAAGCCTTGCTGGCGTCCATTTCTATATACATAATTTAGAACATTTATGGGTGATGATGATGAAGGTGGGATCAACTACCAGTATGTGACCATTCTCAACTCATGTTAGCTCTTGGGCATCCAAATCTGTTGAGCCTCCATATTGTAAAGCAGAATCTAACCTAGAGCAAAACTTAAAGGTTATATTAAAGATTTGGAAAATATGAATATTTAGTAAGTAAGTATATCTTTAAGAAATATAATTGCTACTTTACATCCATCTTTTTAAAGAATTACCTTTGTTTGACATGACCTACACCCTTACTTCTTGGTTAATAAATAAATATAATTAAAAAAATTTACTATATCTCATTTTTACCACCCTTCCAAATCTTTCGCCTGACTATATGAGATTAAACAAGATTAGCACAAGTGTTTGAGTTTAAAATACATATTTTACTAAATAAATTCAAAATCTAAAACTTAAAATAAAAAGGAATATACTTAAATATAATCATCATCATCATCAACTGTTTACAGCCTGTGGTCAGGTCAGTTTAATAAAGTGCCTCCATCTTCCTCTATCCCTTCACAATTCTTCCTCCTTTAATCACTTCCATTCTTCTACTCTCACTTCCACACTTTCTGTTATCTGCTCCTCCCATCTTTTTCTTGGCTTCCCTTGTGGTATTTTTCCTAAATACTTCATTTCCATAATTCTCTTTGCCATCCTCTATTTTTAAATCCTCATTACCTGCCCATACCATTTCAGTTTTGATTTTTCTACTATCTCATGTTCTCCCTGTACTAACACTCTTTTCCTGATAACATCATTCCTAATCTTGTTTCTCCTTGTGACAGCTGACATGCTCCTCACAAACTTCCTCCACTTTCATAGTCTCTCTTACATTAAATGTCCATGTTTCTGCTGCATATGTGACAATGGGTACAAAGTACTCCTTGTACAATACTTCCTTACACTTCAAGGGCACTTCTCCATTGCAGTTCTCTTACACATCTATAAAACAACTCTCCCTCCTCTCTCTACTTCCACCTTTCTCCTCAATCACGCTTCCATTATATTTTACTTTATATACTTGTCTCAGCTCTACTCCATCCAACTTTATAGCTTTACTAGCCTCTTCCTTGTCATTACCACCACTTCGCACTTTGCCATGCTAAATTTCATTCCACACTCTTCTAATTCCTCATTCCATTCCTGCAGCTGTTCCTGTACTACCTCTTCCTTCTCCCCCCATACCATCAAGTCATCAGCAAACATCCTGGCTTCCATTATTTCCTTCCCGACTTTTCTTTCAACTTTATTCATGATTATTTCCATTTCCATTATAAATAGTTATGGTGAGAGGGCACTCCTCTGCCTCACTCCATTTTTAATTTGGAACCACTCCGTCCTCCCACTCTCCCTCTTTAAACAATTTGTGTTATTCTCATACATGCTTTTCACTCTCATTTCAACTCCTCTTTCCCCTTTGGCCTCCTCCATGCTATCATATGCCTTCTCCACGTTCATAAATACCATTACCAAATCTTTCCCAAATTCATACCTGCTTTCCCTCAACTGTCGTATTGCAAAGCTCAAATCTATTTTAGACCCCTGTTCCCTAAATCCTTACTGTTCCTCTCTCCACCTTTCATTTCACACTTGATTACTAGAAATTGTTGGTAATTAGTTATCTGCCACACATTAAGTTGTCATGCTTTGTTGGTTTGTATTTTTATATGAATACCATTCCAAACAGGGCTGGCTCAAGGGTTTCATGCTCCCTAGCCAAGCCTTAAAAATGTGCATCACAGTTGTATTATGTTCACTATAAATAAACCGGACCTCAAGCATGAGGCAAAATAATAATAATAATAATAATAATAATAATAATAATAATTTGGGGCCAAAATACTAGAAATAAAAAAAGATAGATAAATAAATACAATACCTCAATGTGTGCAAAAATATTATCACCTTTTGACTTCCTTTTCTCTTAGTATTTTTGATTAAATATTAAAGTGATTCACTGACAAGGTGACACTGAATGTCACAAAACCACAAAAGGATTTTTGTTTGTCAATCTTTTAAAAAAATATATTATTAATATAAAATAAAAACTATAAATGTATTTATTTATTTATAAATATTATTAGCTTAGTGTGAATAATTATTTCTAAATCAAATGATATTTTGTTGTAATGTGCTCTTAGTAGGTCTGCGCCTGATTCCAAACTAATAAAACTAAAATCTTTAAAATTATATTGTGTAGACAAAGTTGTTCATGAATCTGTGCCTTTTATCTAAAAACATTGATAACATAATTTGTAAATTAATTTTGTTTTTTTAATTAAACTAATGGCTTTAAATTATTCTTTTAAATCTATTTATTGTTTATGTGATGAGATTCCCTAACATCTAATCATTAGTTTGCAATTGAGTAATTTAAAAGGTTATTGATTGAAATATTAATAGATTTAATAAATACCATTATGGTTTTGGAAATAGAATATGGTTGGTCATACTCATAACCTATCAAAATAGTTTGTATTAAAATGTATTTATTTATTTAGTGTTTGGCAGCAAATAGTATACAACAAAATACATTAACAATTCATAAAACATTAAAAATATAAAAACATTAACAATACTGCTAAAATTGTATATCATTATTTAGTTTGTCAATCCAGTCGATCACTTCTGGAGGGAGTCTGAAGAAGTCCTTCATATCACCTGGGTATGCTGAGATCTTGCACTCATATACTGTGTGTTGGATGGTATGTGTATTGCCTTATGGCTACAAAATGGATCAGGTACCTTGATCCATTTGAAGAGAAAGTCCCTACATAAGCCATGGTTTATCTGTATTCTGTTGGAGGTTATATGCACCGTGGTGGATTGAAACCTGCTGGTTTATTTAGGATACTTATGTTGGAGTTAACGTATGCTGGAGTTTGTTGGATCTACGTTTGTTCCCATCCCTGGTGCATATAAAAATGATTCTTAGCAGTTTTAATTCTTGAGTGTCTGGATTTAAGTCAGCTCATTATATCGCTTGGGATCTATTCATGAATAGGAAGTTTGGGGTTAGCCAAGATCTTCTTATATTCACGGATTAAAGCCCCTTGCCTTTGTAGCTCAAGGGATGGAATGTGACTTAAACTCGGGAACCACATGATTGGTGGGGTCTTTAAACAGTCTGTGATGATGCGCATTGTTGTATTAAGCTGGGTGCCAAGTTTACAGATGTGACATCCAGCCACATTGGGACACAATATTCTGCAGTGCTGTAGAGTAGTCACAAAGCAGAACATCAAAGAGTTGTAGCTGTTGACCTCCCACGGTGGGGTTGTATCTAATAGAGCATCCATTGGAATAGATACATGATCGATAATTGGCGAGTTTACTATTCAGACGGAAACATGAGCATTCCATTTCACTTGGGCTAGGTGTGATCTCCTGTCCATTTTACACATGTATATGACCATAGTTAATCTAGATGTCAAATTTTTATTCAAAATTCAATGTTTGAATAACAGTTTTTTTTAAATGATATAATGTTTTAATGATGTGAGCTCCTATTTTCATTGTTGATGTAGATCCTATACTCTCTGGTTGACTAGCCATTGCCTTAAGGGGTATTTTAAATAAACCAACCAAACAGGATAAAATCTACCAAAACAAAATACACAAATTGAATTCTACATTATTCAAACATTATAATATCTTATAATACTAATGACAGCTTAGAGATAAATAAATATAAAATATCTCAAAGCCCAGTTTGGCATCAACACAAACTAATTTGTATTTAATCCATTTAGTTGTATTACAGAGCATCCAATTCAAAGTGAACATTGCTCTTCATTCTATATCTACTATTTAATTAATACTATTATCACAACTTAAGCCCTCTGCACAGCGTGTAAGAGCTACTTACGACTACTGCTATCCTCTCGCCATAAAAATACACTCACACTGTGAGAAAGGACGAGAGAAGAATTTGTTGGTGAATGAGGGACAAGGCTGAACACAGAACATTATTCAAATTTTAATGGAGGCAGGCCCCTGTGAAAACTCCTCAATGTCAAATAAACTAGACATTTAAAAAAAAATCTTACTTTGATGGTGGAAGGATATTACTTAAGCATAAAAGCTCAAATTTCCATATGTAGGCTGATATGAAAAAACTCACCCAACTATTCTTACACTTCTACGTGATTTTCCTGCAGTAATCTGCACAATCATCATTGTTGTTACTATAATAATTAATAACAGTATTGCCATATTTTCTAATATTATACACTCTTTTTTTAATTGCCTCTTAGTACCCGTTCGAGCTATCCACGTGCATTAAGTACTCTAATATAACAGGGTTGAGGAACGTAGCCACTTAGAATAAATATACCCACATTTGTGTGGAGAGTGAGGGGGGTACTATTTAGGAAAAAACACCCCCAGTAAACCTAACTGGGCATCTACCCTTAATCTCACCATCCCCATGCGGGTAAAAACACACATTAAACTTGGATAATATTTTATTTTAACTTTGATGTAATTGTTTGAGCCCATCTGAGACTTTTCTACATTATCTGATGGTGAAATTGTATACAGTTGGTCTATCAGTGACTTAGTTAGGGGCTGGAAGTACCTACTGGCTTTATTAATATGTTTATTAGCTTTGAAAGTACCTTTTAATAACCCTGAAGCGTAGTTTCCACTATGGTTCTGCTTGAGAGGTCCATTAACTTGGAGTACCATTTTCGAATTTTTTTCAATGCTTAAATTTTGTACTAGTTTTGTACCGTTTTGTATCAAAAATTAAAAATTTTGTACCCCCACCCATTTTGAGTAGTTAACATATCAAAGTGGTCACTCCAAGTTAATTCTGGAGTACCACTTTCAAATTTTGAACTTTTTTCGGTGTCAACTTTTGTACTAGTTTTGTACCGTTTTGTTCCACAAACAAAAATTGTTGTACCCCCACCCATTTTGAGTAATTAGCATTATCAATGTGGTCACTTAAAGTTAATGCTGAAGTACTACTTTTTAATTACTTTTATATGCTAACTTCTCAAAATAGGTGGGGGTTCAAAACTTTTTGTTTGTGGTACAAAACTGAACAAAACTAGTACAAAATTAGGCATCGAAAAAAAACTTAAAATTTGAAAGTGGTAATCCAAGTTAATGGACCTCTGCTTAGGATGGGTTCACAGTGGAGTTGGTTAGGTTTAGACTGCTACCTTACAGGATAAATGAATATTGCATTTATATCACATAGACACAAGGGCTTAGAGTTATAACATAAATTAAGGGTTTGATTGGATAGTTTGAATTAAAAATCCTGTTTAGATAATTATTAGTAGACCTTAAAGAAGGAGAAGGAGTCAGTTATTTATGTCATTCCTGGCCACTAATATGTAAAAAAAAAACTATTTTATATCTTAAACACTTTTAATAATCACTTAATAACTTTTTAATCTCATCTATTTAGAATTTTATATATTTTAGTTAAATCACTAAAGTGAAAAACAATGTAAATATGACATCATATATGAAGCAAATATCTTATTGCCAAAATAACATGTTTTAACAATTAAGTGTGTACTGTTGAATTATAAATTCAAAACATATATTTTATAAAAATATATATATTTTTATTTAATTAAACACTTTTTTCTTTCACTCTATTATTAATTATTATCACATTTAATATATTTATTAACTTACACATAGAGACCACATTTAACACACATAGAATAAGTACGGTAAGTAGGTAATATGAGCTATTTATAAAATTAATTAATATCTCATATTACCTCACTTAATTATTCTATGTGTCTTCCTTACTAATATTAGTAGTAGTAGTATTAGTCAGTCCTACTATTACTACTTCCTTAGGTATATGGATTGAAAGAATCAGAATATTGAAGGGTGTGTAAATATGTGCTAGTATTTTTACTTTATTTGGACTTTGTTTTTCTACAATTTTAACATTTTATTTGTTTTATATTATATTACTTACTCTATGGCATTATGAACTCGAAAGTTCATTACCACACTTAAAAAGGCACGCCACCCATCCCTATCTTGAGCTAGGTCTTTAAAGTCCACTTCATTATACCTTATCTCTTTCAGGTCCATTCTAATGTTATCCTATCTGCGTCTTTGTCCTCCCAAGGGTCTCTTCCCATTGGGTTTGCCAATCACTACCCTGAACATGGTTCTAGATTCTCTCACTCGCGCTGCAAGTCCTGCTCACCATAATCTACAAGACTCGATGATCTTAACAATGTCTTATTATTAGTACAGGGTATGTATCTTATCATTATGTAATCTCCTCCACTCCTAAGTAGACTAATATCTTTTTGGACCAAATATCTTCCTAAAAACCTTGATTTCAAACACCTTTTTTTCTCCATCATTTAAGGTAAGAGATCCCATTTCACACCCATTAAGAACAACCAGTAAGATTATTGTTTTTTATATCCTAAGTTTTACATTGGCTATATTCTAAGTTTGAGATTCTTTGACAGCATGCGAGATGTCAACATCTTACTGACCAAGTAATAGAATGCATTTCCTAACTATTCCTTTCCTAATTTCCAATCTAATATCGTTATTGCCAATTAAAATGGGTCCTAAATATTTAAACTCATTATGTCAAATGATATATTGTTTTCAGTAATCTCAAAATTATAGACTCCAATCTATGGTTTATGTGTGATCACATACTTAGTCTTTTCAGTGTTAACTTCTAAACCTATTTCCTTGCTAGCCTCTAGTAAAATCTCTGCATTTATTGCCACACCTTCCTTACTATTACCCAACAAAGCTAAGTTATCTGTGTATCCTAATATCTGCATTGTACAGTTTAGTGTCAACCCTTCCCTACTCTTTTGCATTACCCTAATAGCATATTCTAAAGCTAGATTAAAAAGTAAAGGAGAAAGGGCATCTCCTTGTTTAAACCCATTATGTATTTCAAAAGTGTCTGATAAGTGAAATCTAGCTTGTACCTTCCCGCATGTATCAGTCAAACATACCTCTATTAGCTTGATAGGGTTTTTGGGTATCCCAAACTTAATTTCAAATAATTTGTTTTGTTTAACTGATCAGAGTCATTTTTAAAATCTATGTATACACATATTACCATCTATATTTATTTTGTTTCGTATTACTTCCATGGTAAGAATACAGACTAAACTTCAAGCTTGTTTGGTTTGATTTGCACAGCCACGGGGACGTAGATGTTTCAATCCCAGCCTCTTGTAATAAGGGTGGCTTTTCCTAAATTGTTTTTCACTCTCCCATTACACAAATGTTAGTACATTTTCTCTAAATTATGCATTTCTCATCCATACCATATTAGTGTAATTAAATGCAATCAAGCCGGGTAGTAAAACTCAGTGAAAAAAGGTATTTTGTTGTTTGTAAATAATTTGAAAATATTGATACATTTTGTCTAAAATGATTATCAATTCTTTAGTAAACTATTAATGAAATTAAAATATAATGTAAGACTAGTAAAATTATAATTAACATAACAACAGTGATGTCTTTCAGCTCCAAACCTCCTTCTTTAACATGTATTTACAAGCTAAACATTGATGTTGTTAATACCAGAACAAATCTATGTAATCTAGGATTTTTTTTTTGTCAAATAGATGTACTTTCATTACCTTATTAGATGCAATATGGTATTGGTATGAAATTATTAAAGCATGTGACTATGCATAAATATCACCATTTATTTATTTTAAGTCAAAAGAAGTACTATTGTGTGTTTGTTTGATTCCATAAAAAAAAAATCCTAAAGGATAGTAGTTTTAAATTGTAAATATGTTTATGTTTAATCAACTTGAGTAGCTAAGTGCTTTTTTTAAAATACAATTTCAATTCCATTTATTATCTAACTTTTTGGTTTCCTAAAATTTTAATTCAACCTTTTTAATGTTTTGCCTACAGTTTTATAGTAATTTGACCTTTTATGTACTTTTAGCTTGTCCTGTTAAGCTAGTGCATGCGTTTCTATTTAAATCTTTATAGATACAAAGTCTTCATATGGTTGTGCAGATATTCACAAAGTGTCATCATATGAAATATGTTTAGAACCTTTTGGTCGCATTAGGCCTATATTAATTAATTAATAGTTTTTTTGTTATTTTAATTGAGTAGTGACCTAATTTATATTAAATATTTATCATCCCTGTTTGTAATACCTATATATAATATATTGTACTTAAATATTCACTTAGTCAGATGTTTAAACTTATTTAACTAATTCTCTTTTTTAAATAAAATAGTGACAATTGAATTTCTTCTATAAGTTATTTATTTAAAGTTTTATTTTTTCTCCCCCTTAATTAGGCCTATTTTATAAATAATTAAAAGTATCTGTGACTAAGAGAACATTTTATTTTATACAAGTAGCCTACTTAAGTTCTTCCAATATCATATTATTTTTTCATTAAAATATCATATGGACAGTAATTTGGATTCTAAGCCCTTGGTCTAAGCCTTTTGTCACTCTACCAGCTGAGCTATTTATTAGAAATTCATCATCAATATCATCATCCTCAACTGTTTCCAGCCGGTGGCCGGGTCGGTTTAGTAAAATGCCTCCATCTTCTTCTATCCTTCCACCACTATTCCTCCTTTAATTTCTTCCATTCTTCTCCTCTCACTTAAACACTTTCTTTTATCTGCTCCCCCATCTCTTTCTTGGCCTCCCTTGGGGAATTTTTCCTACATACTTAATTGCCAACATTTTCTTTGGCATCCTCTCTTTTTACATCCTCATTACAGGCCCATACCATCTAAGTCTTGCATTCTCTACTATCTCATGTACTCCCTGTATCCCCACTCTTTTCCGGATAACTTCATCTTTAATCTTGTTTCACCTCTTTACAGGTAACATGCTTCTCAAAAACCTCATTCTGATCTCGTCCACTTTCCTAGTCTCTCTTACATTCATTGTCCATGTGTCTGCTCCATATGTGACTATGGGTACAAAGTACGCCCTGTACAACATTTCCTTAAATTTCAAGGGCGGGTCTCTTACTCACTTAAAGAACAACTCTTCCTGCTGTCCTCTTCTCATCTGATCCTCTCTACTTCCACCTTTCTCCTCAATCACGCTTTCAAGATATTTTACGTTCTGCACTTTTCTTAGTTCTAATACATCCAACTTTATAGCTTTTCCTTGTCATTACCATCACTTCAAACTTTGCCATGCTAAATTTCATTCAACACTCTTTCACTTCCTCATTTCATTCTTGTAGTTATTCCTGTACATCTTCTTCCTTCTCCTCCCATACCATCAAATCATCAGCATACATCATGGCTTTCACTCTTTACTCCGCAAATTTCCCCGCCACTTTATTCATGACAATTTCCATTTCCATTACATAGCAATGGTGAAATGGCACTCACCTGCTTCGCTACATTTTTTATTTGGAACCACTCCATCCTTGTACTCACCATCTTAACACAACTCCTGTTATCCTAATACATGCTTTTCATTCTCATTACAACTCCTCTTTTCACTTCAACCTCCTCCATCGCTTTCCAAACTTTATTTCTATCCATGCTATCATCTGCCCTCTCCACATCCATAAATACCATTACCAAATATTTACCATATTCGTACCTTCTTTCCATCAGCTGTCATCTGGCAAAGTTTAAGGCTATTGTGACCTGTGTTCCCTAAATCCACGCTATTCCTTTCTCAACCTTCCTTTCATTTTATTTCTTACTCTCTTTTCCAGAGCTCTAATCTTTTCCACCATCACTTTGTCCAAACCTGGTTATTTTCTTTGTTTCATCCTCTTAAATTAGAAATTAAATAGTAATAATATGACAAAATATGTGCATAAGGATGAACTTGAGAGTGTGTTTGGTGGAGCAAAGGATCAAAGCCCAAATCCTTATCCAGACAAATTTTTACAAAAATAAACTTTTATTACTTCCAAATCTATATTAAAATGAATCCTGAACTCGCCAATCAAACAAAATATAACCTGTACCAAATGTTAATTTCAAGTTCCACTCTTATGTTGAGCCTACATTTTGGATTATCTAATTTAATAAAATAGTATTTTTAAATAGGTAAAAATGACTTATTATAGCTAAATATGGAGTGTATAGGGTCCAATTATTTTCTTATTTTTACCAATAGCCTACTAACACACGCTTCCACTAAGTTCTTTAAAAATGTTTTCATTAAAGAAAACATTTATTAATAATTTTTCTCCTTCTATTCACTGTTGAATAGAAAACAACTTTTCCTCCAAACCAACATGTATCTCATAGTTTTTAATGTATGCCTATTTTTAACAAGTTTTTCAATAATATTTTAACTACAAGGTTTGATTGACTGTTCCAGTGTATTTCTCAAACATTACGAATGATAACATTAGAAGACAGCTGAACCTCCCGACTGAAGCCTCTCCTGTGTTTCGTTGTAGAACCTGTGGCAAGGAGTATCGTCATGATGGGTCAAGATGGAGACATGAACGCTTTGAGTGTGGCAAAGATGCAAGTTTTCAATGTCCAGTGTGCGATTACCGAGCAAAGCAAAAGAGCAATATTAATAAACATATTAAAACAAAACACATAGACTTGTTGAGTCTTTATGAATTTCAATAATAGTATTTTCAATCTCTTTAGAAACTATCCTAATTAAAATAAGTTATTTTCTGTGGCTTCATTTGAATCTACAAATAAAGATGAGATCAACAAACTCTAAAACAAATATTACATTGTTCATGTTTTGGAGCAATGTTGCAAAGAAGCTACACTTATATTTTAACTTTGAATTACTTGTGAATTAAATAAAGGATACAAATGATTTTTTTTAGTTTTGTTGGTAAAATTTATCTTATTAAGCTATAGTTTTAAAAGTTGCGAAATGAAAATTTTTAAATCATAAATCGTACAGTATAGCCTATATATGATTATAATTTTTTGTAATTATTTCACTAAAAGGGGTTTATTAGTATCTAAATAAATTAGTTTTATAATTTAAAGCACGATGGGGAATATCATCTGTGTTAAATTCTATAATTGATTTGCATTGGGGTACATGTCTCAATTGAATTAAATATGATTGAAAAATGTCATCTGGCGAAGGAAATTTAGCCCAAGGACGTTTATCATAGTGGCCCAATGCTCTATCACTGAACAGATATGACACAGTCTGGTGGATTTTGTTTAAACTTAATATTTATATATTATATGGCGATACGTCGGGATTTTTATTTTTTCATTTTGATCTAAACCCTTAAATGGCACTTAACCTTTTGTTTAAAATGGGTAAAAAGGTAATTTTGAGCCTATAAAATAACACTACATTTTTTTTGTGAAAAATTTGCTTAAATTTTTTTTACTGAAGAGTGGGTTTTGAAAATTCAAGATTTTTCAAATATGGCTCAAGCAATTTTGTTAAAATGTATTTTTGAGGAATGTTTGGCATGACAAAACAAAAATATATTATTTTTTTTAGGGGAGGGTGTGATTTAAGGGTAGCTTACTAATGATTTTTTTTATTTGATTTATACTATAAAATGGCTCTATATATTTGTATCAAAATAATTATCGGATAGGTTTTTTTTCAATATAAACACTTTATGTATTTGTTTTTCTTAAAAAAATTAAAAGATAAATAATTTTTTATGTTTTTTTTTTTCTAAAAACGTAATGATTAAAGGGTGGTGTCTTTTTTTTTAATTTGAAAATTTTAAATTTTTCAAAAATGTACTTTAAGATTCAATTCAAAATGAATATATGAAAATTGTTTTTCTTAATAAATAAACATATATTTTATTTTTTTCATATGTAATCAGTTTGAGGGTAGCTTACAAAAACTTATTTTTACTTATATAATGGTAGTTTATCGAAAATGTATTTTCAACCATTTTGTTCCATACTATATAAGATATAATATTATACACCATTGACTATACCATAGTATAAGATAATATAATATGATAAAGTTTGTACGATTGTGCCTGCCATTTATTTTTAATTTACTTTGTGTTAAAAGTATTAAATACCATATATAAAATCCTAACAAATAAGTCAAAATGTTTTATTTGATTGATCAGCATTATTTAATATTTGTTTAAATAATGTTGGCACTATCTCACAGGCTATATGTTAGCATCTCAATTTATATATAACAAGCTAATAATAATTTAGTAACATTAACTTTATGAAGCTTAACACAATTTCCATTGTATTATTCTGAAATAAATGCTATAACAAAAAACTCTTGTTAAGTAATAACAATCTTGTAGTTTAGAGGAGTTATTTGTCTGATTTTGAAGTAAACATAATTTTTCCATCCTTACTACAGGTAGGCTACTATACAACGTATTTGTATTTTTAAAATAGATTGTATTAAAAGAATAGGTAGCGTACCCTTATAAACGTTACTAAAACTAATTTAATATATTCACACTTCAAATAAAATTATCAGCAGCTATACATTTTGACAGATAATACCAATTCCCATTGCATTACTTACATTTTCCCATGTTGACCACAAAACAATATTTAAAAAAAAATATCTTCTCACATCTATTCCATTCTAGTTTTATATACTGATCTCGTTCTCTTCTCACCCAGTCTTGTTAGGACTTCTTCATTTGTCTGTCCACCCGATATTTTCAAGTATTCTCCAGCACCACATTTCAAAGCTCTTCAAATATTTATTTTCCGTCTTCTTAAGACGTCTTTACAATTATTTGTTAGCATTGCCTTAATTGCTGAACGAGAAGAGGATGCACTCAAGGTGAGAGAATTGCTAATGGAAGAAGCAGAAAGTGTGGGTTTGAAAGTGAATGACAACAAAACAAAATACATAAAAGTGGTAAAGAAAAAAAACCTATAGAGGAAATACTTAAAGAATAGACAACCATACTTTTTAATCAGGAGAAGAAATCTAAATTCTTAGGAGTAAATATCAATTGTCAGAACAGAGTCGATAGTGAGATACTGATGAGAAAAAAAGTGCAAACAAAAACTTGTGTGATGTAAACTACTGCATTACAAAACCCTTTTAAGAACAATGAAACTAAGGATGTATGAAACAATAATCAGGTCAATAGTACCATATGGCTGTAAAACACGGGTTTTAAGTAAAATTAATGGGAAGAGAACAGAAACTTTTTAGAGAATAAGGAAAAACAAAGAGATAAAAGAAATGCATATGAAACCTAATATAGTAGCATAAGCAAAAAGTAGATTACTGTGATGGGTTGAGATGGTAGTCTTGGGTGTCAGGCAACAAGTTTGGCTGAAATTACATTTTGGACTATTCACCATAAATCCTGAAATAAGTGTTTTATCATAACACATGCTTGTGTGTGCTGATAAAATAAAATATAAGCTATGTATTAAATAAATATATGTTTTGTACCATATTGTATCGTCTGAGGCAACTTTTCTTTACTCTACTACTCTGATGATATTATTGAAAATGGTTTCACTGTACATAATATACACTAATAAGCAAGTAAAATCAAGATAAAGTATACTTTTTTTTTAGAAATATTTTTTATGTATAATTTACTGGATTTTTTTTTTCTTTTTAACAAAACAGTTTAATAATGTAACTACTTTAAATGTTGTTTTAAAAAATAAAGTTGTTTGCAGATCAATTTATGGAAAAATGGTTGAAGATAATTTAATATCTAGAAGAATATTTGTTTAGGTGGTATTCGGATAAGTAACCTTAGCAAGCACATTTGTGAATAGAACAGAGTCAAGCACACTGTTCATTCTGCTAACACAATCATTTATTTATTACATTTTCATAAATCAATTTCTTAAAGTAAATATACATTTTTAACTATTAACTATTGAAAAAAAGAAATTAGTTTGAAATACAATGCTTGCATTATTCTCCTTATCTATCAATAGTTGTAAGTTTGTGTGGACATGTATTTTCCTAATCCAGTTTAGTCATAAGTGAATCAAATTATAAAACCTGATCATTTAAGTACTCCATGTCCAGCTAATTTTGAAAGGGTTAATATACACTAACTTTATATTTATTGTTTCAGATGTTTTTGGAATAAGCACCTATAGTGACATTTTATTAAACGAATGCATAAACCTTCAAGATACCCAGGTTCCATATAAATTGCCAGAAATGAAGGGTTTTGCATGTCAACAGTGTGGCAAGGAATATAGCTTGTACAAGTCTTGTTGGCGACATATGCGTTATGAGTGCAGAAAACTGGCTACTTTCCAATGCCCGTGGTGTTCGTGTATGTTTAAAAGAAAGGACAATTTGTTAAAACATGTTAAAAATATACACCGTGATACACCACCCTTGATTTGAATCAGTGTTGAGTTACATTTTATAAGCAATTAATTTGTACCAAATTATGATAGGCTTATTTATAGCTTTTTAATATAATTTATAATAAAAATATGTATTTTTGCCAGTAATTTTTTGGTTTATTTACAAGTGTATGCATGGAGAAAAGTTTTTTCACTGTTGATTAAATCATAAATATTGAGTTTTTATTTATTTTTATATAACTATATCTGATAAATTATTTGCTATCCATGAATGTATTAAACCAATCTTTTTTGTCTGTTAATTTTAATAGTTGATTAAAAGCTATGTTTTTATTTTCACCTAGAATGGAAACACCCATTTGTTATTGGTACTAAATATTCTATTATATATAAAAATAAATTTTAGACAAAAAATGCAAACACTTTTGATTTTCACTATAATCTTTGGGTGATTTTATGCATATAATATTATTTTAACCTTTTATGTATGTCCAATTATTTTAAATACCTACATTCTTTCATTATTATTTTGAATTTTTTCATTAATCAGTTCCTAAAAAATGTAATTTCTTGTCAAGTCATACATTTATTTCATAAAATTTGGGTGAAATTTGTTTTTCCATTAAAAATGTTTTTTATATATAAATTTGTTCTAAAAAATATCCCATTTCTTGTCATGTTAGAAATTCTACATAAAAATAATTTGGTAACAAAATAGTGATTTATGTAAAAACTTTTACTAAGAGCTTTATGAATATTATCATTATTCATATCTAGTTTGTTTGAGCATAAGTCCAAGAAACATTATTCTAGCTATTATGATAACGGTTTTTGCTGTAATTAAAAAAAAGTTTTTTTTTACCAATTTCCACCTATAATGTACTTTTTTTGATTAGTTAAAAAAAATATTTCTTACGTGCTAACAGGGCTGCCTCGAGAATAAGCTAGAGCCTGTGGGAACCTTGATTTAAGCGCCTCCTCCTATTTAATGTACTATAAACTTTAAAGGAATTAATTAAAGATGGATGAATTTCTCATGTTCATGCCCACTGGTTCTAACAGGGACGCAAGTCATAATAAACGACAAAGAAAATTAGTACAATATCAAATATATCCAAGCAATATATGAATTTTTTTAAAAAGATCATTATTTGTAGTTTTCTTAAGACAACATCGGTGGTGTGGTGCCCCTAGAGCCTGGGGCCCCGGACAGTCACCCACCTCTCTCGCCCCTTGTGGCGGCCCTGTATGCAACTACTAGGATGTTATTTATTTAAATCACTTTATAAAAAAAATCTTTATATAGATTAAGTTCAACTTCCATCTAGATAAACTCTAATAATTGTATGTAAAAATATTAATTTCATATTGTAAATATTGAAATAAAGAAAGTATTTTTGCATTATAATGCATGCA